>CAJUYI010000991.1:76164-87554 GCA_910591695.1 Galerucella pusilla | reverse complement strand
TGAATATAGGGTGTTCCATTTGTAAAACAGCTTTTAAGTTCGGTTTTCACCGACTTTGTTTTGTACACTTGTCAAGGGCCGAAGACAATACAATAAAGTAGTAGAATATAGGGTGTTCCATTTATAGCGCAAGCTTCAAACTCGATTTTTACCCACTTTTAACGCTCAGAATAGTTCGAAAATGATCTTGCCAAGGACCGATGACAATACAATATAGTAGTTGAATGTAGAGTGTTCCATTTGTAAAACAGCTCTCTAGTTCGGTTTTTACCGACTTTGTTTTGTACACTTGTCAAGGGCCGATGACAATACAATAAAGTATAGTAGAATGTAGGGTGTTCCATTTATAACGCAACCCTTAAACTCGATTTTAACCCACTTTTAACGTGAGTGTCCCATTTATAATACAACTTTTAAATTCGGTTTTTACTAACTTTAAACGCTCAGATTAATTCGAAACTTTTTTTGCACACTTGTCAAGGACCGATGACAATACTATACAGTGGTGGTAGAATATGGGGTGTTCCATCTATAACGCAACTTAAATCAGATTTGTACCCACTTTAAGCGTGTTTTATCTTGAAATTTTTTTTGCACTTTTTTCAAGGACCGATGACAATATGATATTGTATAGAAGTAAAATATAGGGTATTCCATTTATAACGCGAGCATTAAACTCGATCTTTACCCACTTTAAACGCTTAAACTTATTCAAAATTTGTCTGCACACTTGCCATGGACCGATAACAATACAAAATAGTATCAAGTAAAATAAAGGGTGTTCCATTTATAACGCAACACTTAAGCTCGCTTCTTACCAACTTTAGACGCTCAGATTAACTCGAAATATTTTTGCACACTTGTCCGTTGTTCCGTTTAAAGCGCAAGAGGTAAAAAATGAATTATACTTTTTTCTCTTCTTGTTTTGGGAATCAAACCACAATAATGTCTTTTATTTTTTATTTCGACGTTTCGGTAGCGTTCCAGCTACCGTTGTCAAGATTAACTAGTAATAAAATTAATAAAATAATTTTTGGTCCCTATCTGACCCAACGAAAAAATATGACAACTAGACAATCAATAATATTTTGAAGTTTAACACTAAAAAACTTTGTTGTCAAATTTTCTTAAGGTCGATTCATAGTAGATCACATCTCTGGTAAAATGTTAAATAAATATTTTATTTTATGACATTCCAAAGATATGATAGTCTACTAGAAATGGAATCCAGTGAAATGCACGTGAACGCTACCGAAACGTCGAAATAAAAAATAAAAAACATTATTGTGGTTTGATTCCCAAAAGAAGATGAGAAAAAAGAATAAGTAATGCCACAAGGAACTTACAGAAGATAAATGATTTAAATTTTTGAAAAAAACTTTATAGGTAATCAAGCTGAAAAGTGAAAAACAATTTCCAACTTGAAAATAAAGTGATGAAAGATAAAAAATACATGATTATTATTATTATGATTTTTTACTAGTTCTGTTATGGTACGTATTTATCGTATTTTGCTCTATTCACCCAAATCATACTGAAAGGAACCTTAGAAAGTTGATGTTATTAAGGCACTGGGGTATAGAAAATATTCCAAAAAAATTTCCAGTATTTCATAACGGACAAAAACATACAGGGTGATTCATTTTAAATAATAAGGTTTATTATTTTTCCAGAAAAAAACAAAGATCTGATGCTAATACCATAATAAAATCGGCCGCATTACAAGACCCCTGCACACCAAAATCCTTTAAAATCATCCTATCCGTTTTCAAAATAATTGTGGCGTTTCATTTTTAAATCTCACTCTGTATATGAGTGTAAATGTGAACATGGATAGGTGAAAATATGTCATAAGCAATGTTGAATGGAAAAGTGGAAAACATTGAAAACCATGCAAATAAGTTGCCTAAAAATTTGTTGTTGCATTTTTTGAAATTTTTAAAAACCTCATAACGTTATCATACTTTGTTTTAATTGAACTTAATTTCCCTCATTTATATGGAAATATTTACTCCTCCATGTGATCATTTTGCGAGGAAGCGGTGAACACGTTCCAAACTTTCTGAATTTCTGAGTCAGATTACGCGATTTTGGACTTCACCGCACACTGTTCCGAGAGTAATTTCCAAGTTTTTATGTGTTGACTTGTAGTTTATACCGAGTGTGAAGCGAATGGGCAAATAGCCGTGCAGTGCATTAACATGTTTTAATATAATTTTTAGTTAAACTCGAAGGAAATTAGATACTTTGTCATTTTATAACTTCGCTGTTGCAATAGACAATGTAATATTCCGGGTAGTCGAAGATGCTTTATTAAAATTGGTAGTTATGGTGAAATTATTAAACAGTAATTGAAAATTTGATGAGAATTTTGGAAATAAGTAAGTGCTTTAGTTTAATTGAAAAATTTTAAGGAAATACTCCACGTGGTATGACTAAAATCCAAAGGCAGATACTCCGCGCTTGAGTAGTTACTCTTATGTACAGCGTGTTATGAGAATATCTCCATTTTTTATGTGACAATTTAATTCATGTATAAAAAATCGCATAGGTATGCCACAGTGCAATTGTCACTTTGACAGCGGCAAAAGTTAGCTTCAACTTTTACAACGACAAATACACTAGTGGTTTTTTCACTTATTCATTTGTTCATCAATATCAATGTTCCTAGTATGAATTTCAATAATTGAGTTTTTAATAATTGTACATTAAAATAAAAATGTGTTAATTTTTATTGGGTGATATGAATAAAAACGAAGTACATGCTATTACTACAAATTTGAGGGTATACTTCAAAGTATCTGGTCCATCATTAAGCATCTGGTTAGTCTCGGTAGAATCTGCTTAACATTGAAGTATTTAGTACACTGCTTGTAGTACTTATCTACTCTTAGCCCGTAGTATATGCTTCGACATGTGCAGCATCTCCTACTCCTTCTGATCGAGGAGCAGGTCATGATAAGCTCATTAGATTTTCTGCTTCATCGTTGTTGTTATATAAAATTGTCGAGACTACCCTCGAAACTACCCGAAATATTATTTGCTATTTTTCTTGGTTATCAATTAAATTATTGATAGCAATAAAGTGTGCTCGTGATTGTGTAAAATGTCTCCAGATGAAGAAATGCCCCAGCAAGAAGAGTCCCAAAATGAAGATATACAATTAGCATTTGTTATAATGCTAGAAGATTTCAAGAAACTGCTGGATGAAAAAATGTCACCTTCTATCAAGTCTGCAGAAGATATAGCCCTTAAAGAGTTAACCAATATTTATGCACTGTATATTTTTTTCTGCGTATTCCATCCATTTTCAAACGAAACTAACTGTAGAATTCTCAAGAAGCTGCTATTATACCAACTTCGCTGACGTTTAGCAAATACTACAATTTCTTCTTGAAATCGAAGAAGTCGCTTTTTCAAATTGCAGTGAATTCTTCAGTCATTTTCACGAGAGTGCTACTTAGTTTAGTAACTTCCGGAAAAATTAAAAGTATTTACTTTGAAATGTAGTTTTTTCTTAGTTTTGAAGTACCTACTTTATAAAAAATGCTGATACTTCTAGTACTTCGCTTTTATTTATACCACTTATTATCGCATAAATAAAGTTTGCATTGATATGTTTCCAAATTTCTCATTCATTAAATTGTCCTGCCGAATTGCACTCGAGGTTTGTATTGATATTGGGTAAATTTGTGTTGTTCAAATTCTAAACTGTTTCCTTTAGCAATTTGACTCGAATAACTGTCTACCTAAAAACACTCCACCTTCGGTGTCGTGTTTTTAATAGTTGACAGTCATTCTCGTCAAATTGCTAGGAAACAGTTTCTCATTAAACAACCCAAATTTACCCGATGAAATACAAACGACTTGTGCAATTGTAAGTGAAAAAAATGTGTTTATGCTTTGAGTCTACCCCATAATTTTGGAATCTGATGAAGTATGAAGGAAGTGGTAGATATGGTAATATTTCGCGATATAAACTTTCTCATTTTTTGGAATTATCCACTCAGAATAAACTGATACTTGTGAAATTTTATTCTGAATCGATTGCTGAAGACTAGTATCTGAAGACTGTATTTGGAGGAAAAAAAAAGATTTTATACAAAAACTAGCTGTGACAGTCAATTTCCGTTGAGACGAATTTTCAGCATTTTTCATGTCGAAAACATATTTTTTTTTCGAAAACTTTGAAGCAAGGGGTAGGTATGGGAATATTTCACGATATGAACTGCTTTCTGCTAACTCCCTTATTATTTGGAATTATCCACTCAAACTACACTGGAATATATCAAATTTTTCCCTGAATCCATTGGTGTAGACTAGAACGTTCTCTTTCCAATTAGCCGAATTATGGGTATCTTTTGTATTGAAAAGTGGATTTTCGAAAATTTCATGACTCTATTTAAAGGAGTGAGTGATTTTATACAAAACAATCTGTGTCAGACTATTCATCGTCCCAAAAAACCTCTAGAGACAAATTTCAAGCATTTTTCCTATCGATTATTTTTTGACGTTTCTTAAAACCAATAAAATGCTTCCTCATTTGTCACAAGGGTAAGTCTCAACCAATTATGTCATTATTATAGTAGGAATAAATCTCTTGTGATTATTCTCGGGAATAATCACTGTGGATTTTATTTGCCTAGCAAGTGTCAGATAGTTGACAAAATAATTACCTAATTGTGTCAACGCGATATATAAAATGGGTGAAAATTATCAAAGGTAAACTGGTTTATTTTTGGCAAAAATATGAACATAAACCGATTGATAAAATCACGAGTCCGTCAGGACGAGGGATTTTATCTAAATTCGGTTTGTTTGAATGTTTTTGCCTCAAATAAACAAGTTTGAGTGAGGAAAATAAAAAATTATGCGATGAAATTTGGAGAACGAGTTGTATTTGGGAAGATTATTTTTTTCATCAATTGTGGAGTAGAATTTTCTATTAAATGTTCAATATTCTCTTG
The DNA here is from genome assembly GCA_910591695.1 of Galerucella pusilla. Taxonomy (NCBI): domain Eukaryota; kingdom Metazoa; phylum Arthropoda; class Insecta; order Coleoptera; family Chrysomelidae; genus Galerucella; species Galerucella pusilla. Next base: position 82,587 of record CAJUYI010000991.1, on the reverse strand, counting down.
GGTGATGGCACTGAATCGGTTTGTGTTCCTTTTTCAATAAACTTCGAAGCAATTTTAGTTGTCAATAATGACAAATTCAAGGTAAAATTTTGACGTTTCAATGTAAACAAGGTATTATCTATGAGGAAGCCAAATTATCAGTAGTAATACCCCTAATGTCTTGATAATACCGAGATAATTTTGTCATAGAGAATGCTGCAAGCGTGTTGCTTGATAAGGCCTTCGGCCTTGGGCTATTATATTTGAGCAACACGCTTGAAGGATTCTCTATGACAAAATTTTGAGTATTTATCAAGACCCCAGGAGTATTCGATAAGATAATTTTTTACTTTGTAGCTTTCAAAAAATTGATTGCCAATCTGATGTTTAATAATTTTCAATACAAACTTTATCAATTTTAATCAAAAAGTATTCATTTTTATTTAAAACTACAGTTCTGAAAAGTACAATTGGTAAATTAATTGAATCGTTAGATGCAATACTTAATCTTCGCGACATTTTTGATCCAGTTGTCAGTTTGACGTTTAATTAAAGTTTAATAAAAAGTAAACACCAAACTGAAAACACCACATGTTGGGTATTATCGCTGTAATACAGCGGTGATTGGATGGAAATTGACACATGACTTGAAATTAAGTAATTTAATTGGTTACTATATCCAGTAAAAAATTATCAGTATAATACCGAATGATTGGCTAAAATAATGTATTGCTATTGGTTAAAACCACCAAATTGTCAGATTTTGACAAGTGAAAAAAAAAGCGGTTTAGTACCTCTTCTGATGCAGAAATAACAAAAAAATATTTTAGAAACTACTTCGAAAAATTGTTAATCAAAAATAATCTAGTCAAATATAACTCACGAGTTCCATAAATGAGAAAATAATTTGACAGATTTTGTTGTCATTTGGAAATAGCCTGGAAATTGCCTGGCAACAAGTTTTTAAAAAATCTCTCAAATTATTTTCAGTTCATTTTCACTCTCTTGTTGTATTATTACTGAAAACATATTTTTTTGACGAAAATTTTGAAGCAAGGGGTGGGTATGGAAATATTTCGCGATATGCCTACTGCTAACTTTCTTATTGTTCGGAATTATTTACTTAAAATACACTAATACATGTAAAATTCTCCCCTGAATCGATTGCTAGAACATTCTATCTTTCCAATCAGGTAGTCGAGTAACAAGTATTTTTTTTTTAAGTGGATTTTTAAAAATTTCATGCTTCTTATTGAAGGGGAGAAATGGTTTCATACAAAAACAAACTGTGCCAATCAATTTCTTGTCCAAAAAAACACCTTGAGACCAAATCTTCGGCATTTTTCATGTAAAAACATTTTTTGTCGAAAATTTTGAAGGAAAGGGTCGTCATTTGGAAATATTTCGCGATATGAACTGTCTAGTATGTCTGTCCGTTGGATCAGTTGCCTGGTGGCCTAGGACAATGCATATTGGAGCGCAGAGGCAGCTAAGTGGTATTCAAAGGCAGGCCTGCTTAGGTATTACGGGGTCCATGAAAACGACTCCGACTGCGGCCCTGGAGGTAATAGTAAATCTACCACCACTGCATATCCTCATTCAAGGTCGCAGATTATTACAGGGACCTTCTCCGATAAGCCAAGAACACGGTAAGTTCTACAAAGAGCTATATGAAGAAATAAAGGCAGATCCAACATTGGGAGTGTCAACGGATCAGATTGCCCCACAATATAGTTTAAAAAACGACTATACAGTTTACATTCCAGAGAGAAAGGACTGGAAAGCAGGGCCTCCTATAACAGCGAATCTCAACTGGTACACTGATGGCTCGAAAAAAGACTCCGGAGTAGGGGCCGGAATCTTTATGGAAACATGCTACTGTCTTTCAGGCAGAGGTACTGGCGGTGCAATGCTGTGCAGAAGAGTTGATGAGACAGGAGGTGGATAACCAACGAATCGTCATCTACTCCGACAGCCAAGCAGCACGGGAGTGTCGGAAGGCACTAAACAGACTAGGCAGTCATAATAGAGTGACCCCTAGCCTGGGTACCAGGCCACCAAGGAATAAAAGGCAATGAAAAGGCTGATGAACAAAACTTTCACACGACCTACTATTTCAAAGTCGGGAAACGACGAGGATGATGGTGGGAATGCTGACCGGACATAAAGTTAGATATTGAGCTCTAAATATAGGGAGGACCACAATAGGACCACAATAGGTCGCAGTGGGATAGAAAAAAGAGCCACTCCAATTCTAATCTAATCTAATCTAATGTCTGTCCGTCCAACTAGTCGAGTTATTGCAATACAGGTCGGTGGTTCACAAGCGTAGACGCATCATCGATCTATTTTATGTTATCTATGGATCTATTCACGCAGTTGGTAGTGATTTTAGATATTTGCGCATGTGTCACAATGTTTTTTTACGCTTACGCCATTCAACTTTTTCTCATGTCGTATAATTTCTTTTATTAGTAGAAACCGGAAGGGACCGGAAGGGACCAGTTTTGCTGTAGTATTCCTTTGACTTATAATATTTTTGCATATTCAATTATTTTTTGCATTCAAAATATGCGCGTTTTGTTGTTTTTCAATAGAGCGTTTCCATGTGACGTCATCATCCCTTGCCATGTTGTCTTAAACACACTCTATGGCAAAAATTTCCGCTGAAAAGGTACTTGGAGCTATTTCCAAATTTCCGGTGTGTTTGGTCCCTGGCTCGAATACTCCTATCCCATCTCATCTATTGGTTTTGAGTCGCCTGATACCTTGCCTTCTAGTTTCTCAATTCCGTATTGAATTTCCTTGAAAAAATTCACGTTTCCATCATACCATCTTGTAGCAGGCTTTCTGATTTTTTAAGAAGAGCGAAGTGGTGGTTATTTTTCATGATTCCCTCTCTACTTATTCTGTATCTTTTCACTTTCCGCCCCATATAGTGGTGTGAAGTTTATTATCACTTCCATGGCTGGCGTTTGGCATGTTCTGATTGTTTCTGAGATGCATAAACATCCAATTTCTCCCTGCACTTTGTATATAATCTTCTTTTTCTGTTAATAATAGTCAAACCTAAATATTTGACTTCTTGTCTTCATTAAACCTCACTCCTATCAAGTATAATGGTTTTGAGGTTGAAATTCGATTATTCAGAGAAGGCTATTATGACTGTTACTTCCTTCAATGTCAAAACTACAGCGTTCTGGGTTGTCCACGCATCCTTATATCACATCGTTCCAATGACTGTCTCACTATTGATTATTATTTATCTACCATCATATCATAACTTTAATAAATACGTAGACCACCAAATAGGTAAACGTATGACATCGGAACAATTATCAAAATGTAGTTTCAGGCAAAATGTAATCATGATAATTCATACACCATTTCTACTCTAATTAAGTAATAGAGAAACTCGTTTGCAAGCTGTACACGTTCCTTATTGTAACAATGCCGCTTGCAGGTAAGTTTTGATTGAGGCGTAAATCCTTAGGTAAAGCCATTATATAATGACCGGACCCAAATTATTATGGATGCTAATCCTTTATATATAGAAAGGACAATGGAAAATCAACAGAGAATTTAATCTCGACAGAAAATTGAAGCAATTGTGTTTAGTGTTGTGTCAAAAGATAATGAGGTTATTTATAATTTAAGCTTTCAATAATAGATTTACTTGTTTTTGGAGTCATTCGATGATGAGGCCAGGATGAGTGTTTTTGATTGTTAAAATGGCTATTTGCTACTCCTCATTTTCCATAAACATAAATTCCTGTGTAGTATTTCAACTTCCATCTGTTAATAGACTACTGAACAAGCTTGGCAGCCATTAAAAACAGACAACTGCGTGGGGATTTTAAAAATCAACGGTCCCCGTATCCGTTCACAACCATTTTTTATTCAATTCATACTCAAAGAAAAACCGGAATAAAAAAAAACAAAAAGAGTACCCACAAGCATCACATCACCAGCCTTTGTAGTGAGTATTATTGAAATGAATATTTTATTAGATTGATTACTACCAAACATGATTGATAATGTATTTGTGTATGTAAATCAATAAATTATTCAAACAAAAAATACAAAAACGTATGGAGCGAACGACCTCTCCGATACAAACACTAATCCAAAATGGAATCGAAATATCGTTTTTAATGGATGCATATAATTATGAAAATAAATTTTTATAGCCACCGTAATTTTTATACAACCGTAGGTAATTGGAAGAGAATGAGAGTAATAAAATATTTGAGCTATTGTGTTACTGTGGATTTCAAAAAACGGGAAGGCAAAACAACTTAAAAGATTTGTTAACCTCATTTTATCAGAGTGAAACCAGCTAGAATATTTGGAGGTTATCAAATATGTAGCTCATTGGCGTCGAGCGTGAACTACTTAATTTTAAGGATTGTATCAATTTGTTTAATATTTCCTTAACTTGTTACCACTCGAATTTACCATCGTTCTTTCCAAACTTTATCTTCAACAATTCCATGACATTTGACAACCTCCAATAATTAAAGCCCGTTTTTTGCAAAAATAATATTGATAACGTCATTTTTCTCCTTCCTCTATTATAAAAAACGCATTTTGACACTTTTTTGAGCAATTACCAAAAAATATCCCTTGGCGACGGACTGTGAGTCAACTAACCACCCTTGAGTGGTAATAATTTCTGCCTTATAAAGGATAAACGTTTTCTCTTTTTTCTCAATTTTTTATGAAATGTTCTGTCCCCATTTTTAATCAAGTTTTCTGTTTTATTTTTGACGCTCTCCTCTACATTATTCTCCGCAAGAGTTGCAGATTTCTATTCGCCATGTCGCTTAAGAGCTAAGAAATCATCAGCTCTTGGAGCAGTCCAGGAGCATCAACTCCAGTACACGCTAATAAAGTGGCCGACGTTTTTCTAAGGTATTGTCCAGTATACTCCTTGAAGTTATCAAAATTCTTAAATGTAGTAATTTTACTATCGAGTTTTTCCTGACAGGCCGGTTTAAGCTAGAATGGCATGTTCCAGCAATTTCCATTATAAATTATAACCTTCATCATTGAATGAATATTATCGGTGGCTTCAAACAGGAATTTATTCACTTTGCTCATAAGCATGAACTTTTTTGGGTTTAAGAGTGGAATTCATAGTCGACACTTGAGGGTCACTCATACTCAAACTCAACTTAGTTTGAGTTTAGCTTGAGGCGACTTTTTATATCCATAGTCATTACTTAAGTAATACTCCAATTTGAGTGACGAAAGTTTGGCATCAATGATATTACTAGGAACTTTTGGTTGCCTTTGGGATTTATGGATGTCCTTTAACGTTCATCCGACATCTGTTGCATTGCATTCATTTTCGAATTTGTGTTCACTGTTCTGTTTGTGTTTTAGCCCTCTGCAAGTATTTTATTTTCAGTTTAGTTCTCTAGTGTTTATATACACACAACCAAACTTATATGGAATCACTCAGTATTTGTGACTAAAATATTTTGTAATGAAAAAACTGGGTATGCTAGTCGAAGTTAAGGTTTTTTGCTGTTAATGAGCATGATAACAAAAAATAAACGACTGCACATTAATGATTCTCTTTCAAATTTTGTGTTCAGTCGTAAAATCACGTTACTCCTGTAATTTTATTTCGGCTCAAAGAAGATAATAATGCCTTATGTTGGACTAACAGATGTGCAGAGGGAAAAATTGTTGCTCTCATTGAACAAGGAATGCCCCAAAGAGACGTAGCAGAGATAGTAGGCGTTACCCAGGGTGTTGTATCAAAAACGTATGTAAGGTATTTGGAACTTGGAACTCTCAAAAATAGGCCAAGACAAATTCGTCAAAGAGTTACAACTGAACAACAGGACCGCTTTGTGTGCCAAATTGCTAGAAGAAATCCAAATGTTTCTCATCCAGAGCTGAAACGACAACTTCTAGAAGCTACAGGTGTAAATGTTTCAGTTGAAACTATACGAACAAGACTTCGTGCTCGAGGGTTGTACAACAGGAGACAGTTAAGGGTTTCAGAGTTGTCCAGGCAAAACAAAACTGACCGGCTAAATTGGTGCCGTCAACACCAAAACTGGACAATTTAAAATTGGGAAAATGTTGTTCTTTTTTCAGATGAGACCAGAATTGACATTAGATCAGATGATTGTCGAATTCGGGTTCTCAGAGCTCCAGGAAGACAAGCTAGACTCCAGACTGCCAGATCTTTTCCAAAATATGGAGGAGGAACAGTAATGTTTTGGGGAGGTTTTATAAGAGGAACAAGAACTCTTTTGCTGCCTCTCCAACAAACTTTAACCGGAGGAAGGTATGTTGATTTGATGTTAGAACCGGTAGTTAGACTTTGGCGAGGTGCGGGGGATAATTTTTTCTTCATGCAAGATAATGCACCTCCCCATACCTACTAGATTAGATTAGATTAGATTAAAATTGGAGTGGCTCCTT
>CAJUYI010000991.1:55930-68609 GCA_910591695.1 Galerucella pusilla | reverse complement strand
ATATATATATATATATATATATATATATATATATATATATATATAACGATATGTAACCGTAAATTACGCGAAGCGCTAACTTATTAGCGTTAGGGACGTAAAGAAGTGAATCACGCATTTAATAAACGTCAAAATACTGCAAACGTAATTACCGCAGACCATTTTTTAACAAGTCGACCGTGTATCCTTTTTTCTTAAAACGAAGAATATTTATTTGTTTCATGGAAATATTGTGAAAAATAAATCAGGTATTGGAATGTTATTGTTGGACTCATTGATGCAATTAAATCAAATTACAGTAGAGGTCGTCTTATCAATTGCTGCTTCCGTTTTTTCATACTTTTTTGGATACCTATTTCAAGACCAATGATTATAATGATTTTGAAGGATAATTTGAAAACTAGAAATATTATTTTAGGAGAGTCAGCATTACACGAATAACTTGTCAATATGACTATATGTTTGGTTGTCTATATCAAAATCGGTTATTAATGGAAAATCGTTTATTATTAGGGGTCAATAATAAATGATTTGGACTACATTAATATATCTAACAAATGGAGGGTCGACGGAAATAGTTATTTAACCCACACAAGTATTAATATTAATAATCAAGATAATCGTTAATCATTGAGATTGTTGATCGCTCTTTTAATACTAGTATTAGTTACAAAAGTTTTATGTCGGCTGTACAACTGGAATCCGTTCTTTCAATAATAGTAATTATCATGGTTTTGTGGAATCATATAATAAATACGATAGATCAGTTGAAAACTAAAAGTATTGTTTCTAAACTGAAAGGAGTGATTTGAATTTGAGTTGGCATTTCTGCTTCATAATGGTTGGTCAGATTGCTAACCGTTTTACACTGCTTTTTTGATACAACCGACAACGACATTTGTCAGATTTGTGCTTATTTACATAAAAATATTCGTTAGATCAATCTTTATCACTACTTCTGTATATTTGTTGTTTTATTCTCAACAACAGAGTTAAGAATTATTTCTACTTTTTATTTACAAATTCCATAGTCAATGTTACTCTATTTTTGATTATAGAAGTTTCTACCATTTCGACATCAGGTCTTACACTCATTACAGTACAATTTAATGAAATGATTCAATTCCAAAACTTCTGTTCACTTTAAGTTTGTGCTATATTCAAGCTTTAAATCTAAAAGAATGATATTTCAACTAATAATTCCACTTTTCACATACTTGATCATCCTTAGATTATTAACAAATCATCACGTAATATATTTGACCTAAGATAAGCACATTATTTCCATTATACCTCCACTCGTTTGAGAAAGGTACTATGTGTTAGCGAAACTCGTCACACCTTTAATTTTAATATCATGTGGATTTTAACAAATTAAATTGTTTCATTTCATTAGTAAGTATGGATTTACATCAAGTTAAAGCCTAATCTATTCAAATGTATTTGTACTAATGGTAAAACATTATAATTTACTCTAGAATTTTTCTGAATACTTATTTATAATATTTAATGGGATACCACCAGTTATTATATCTCCCAGTTCGATCCGTTTAAGGGAAATAGGGCCACGATTGTTGAAGGATATATCTATCCAGCCGATCGAGGATAAAATATATTTTGCCTTCATCTTATTACCCAACAGACGGATTTGGAACAAGTGCTGATACGTCATTTTCTATAACTGATCGTCTTTGATCGGAGAGTCGACTACTCGTTGGAAAATCTAAAGTAGAGAGAAACTGCGGAATATAACAACACGTTTATCAAAATATGAACACAATTTTTTAGTACATTCAAATATCACAAAATAAATATTCATTTTTTAATCTTTGGTACTGCTATTGTACTGACCCTTTTGAAATATTTTCCACTTCAAAAATTGGGTACTTAGAGAATATGTTTGACCTTGAATAGAATCAACTCATCTCTGGTCATGGTTTTTGTCTCATGAAGAGATATAATTTTGTGGTGCCGCATTTAAGTATGCTGCTGATTACTAAGAAAACATAATATGTGAGTTTGGGCTCAGCTTTTCCAGAAATTAGGTAACTATATCCTTATCCATGATCTTTCAACATCTGAGAGAAGACAAGCTTGAATTCTTAAGACCTTAAGACTCTCCATTTATGGACAAACAATTTATTATTCAATCAAAGGTTTCCGGCAGGCTCTTCATCATTGCCTTCGGAACCTTTCTGTTCATATTTATGTGAAATTTAAACATTCAAAATTTCGCAGTGGAGTTAATAACTCGAAACTATCGTAAATTATCTTCAGTCCGAGAACAATTATTGCCCATTCCACCAAAAGATGAATCTCCGAATGTTCTTATATTTGAAATGTTCAACAATTGACACTATCAATGACAACAATATTCACTTGATTTTATATAACAGAAGCAATGAGAGTATATTATACACCAAAATGGTGAAGACTATTATTATTGACCGAGCACCAAAATTATAATAGGTGCGAGGCTTATAAAGTCTTCAGCACCATGCTGTATATATTTTCTTTCACTACTAGCCAAATTTTAGAGACAAATTGGAAATACTCCACCAATACACCACGAGAAGCGTTTACCCTGGCGTCTGACTGACAAGTACACTGTCAGTTTTCGATATATTATGAACGTACTCGTTATGTCACAAGTCATTTTTGGTTGAGTGCGAATTTTCAAATAGTAGTAATTTTATTCAAATAATTTTATGTTAGTAGGTAATTTCAAGCAGCGAATATGTGAAATACAATCTCCTGGGTATACAAAATTATGTTACACAAGTTTTTGTTGAACCACTCTCCCTGAATTCTCAAAATATTTGAATTTGTCCATTATTGACCTAGGTTGATGATAGAAAGAAATATTAACCACTAATAAAATAATTCAACTCCTCAGTGAGCTAAAAGAATAATAGTTACTTGATAATAGCGTGTGCTTACAAATATTACAATAAATAAAATATTACATATATGATACAATATAGTGAATTCAAATGTATTGCAAACACTGCTTTTTTCATATACATATTTTTTTTACAAAGCTGTCTACATTATCTGAAAAATATTTTCACATTTTTTGCCTTAATAAAATCATTGGGAAAGCTATTATAATGTACAAGTCCATTGTGAATAACATCATTCTGACTATAACAATTTGGAGCTGTGGGTACATAGAGGTCGTCTCTAGATCTTGTTTGATGATCATGTACATCCGATAAACATTGTGTATTTTTTAATAAATGTTCTGCATATAATCGGTGCTTGATTTTATATATTAAAGGTCATTGTATTTAAGAATATGACTCGTGAAATACTTAACAACCCTGTCATTCCTATCATGGTTTTCACATTAGTAAGCCTATTACATTCCAAAATATGTCGCAAAGCTTGATTTTGTTTTCGTTGTAGTGTCTCCTTCTCAATAATATTGAAGTGTAATAGTTAAAATGCGGCAGGATAATTGCTTTATAGATTATTTGTTTTGTCCATTTGCTGAGGTAAGAGCTCATTCTTCCAAGAAAATAGATTTTTTTCGACACTTTTTTTGATATATATTCTGAAAACGTTGGATTATCATCCACCATAACACCTAGGTATTGAAATTATTCCATTTGATGTATATTTACATTATTCACAAAAATTCATTCAGCCATTCATATAATCCTACAAGTTCCTCGTTTATAGTATCCACAATCACATCTACATTCCACCCTATAAAATATAACAAGGTATCATATGTCAGAAACTGAATATTGCATTTTCTTCTACTCTTCATAATGTCATTTACATACACTTGAACAAATTGGGGCCAAGCATAGTTCCTTGAGGTACACCAAATGCATTGTTTCTTGGCAATGATATATTGCTCATGATGTATTTGTATTTTGTTTCCTGGGTACGATTTTCTAAATAGTTTTCAAACCACTCAAGCAAACTGTCCACTTCACAGCTAGCAGTGGAAAGAAAAATGTCCCATTATGTTCTAGAGATACTTTGATTTATCTAGCAATTTTGGATATCATGTATTGTTTTATTTTTTTGAGAAACGTACGGAATACAAACAAGAAACGACGAAATTCATCACTAACATCGATTAATCTGATTTTCTCTATTCCAGTCTGAAAAGCATAGCGCAATAAAAAGTATGCAATGAAAGTGCACTACCTCTATAAAGTAGATATTCCCTTAGCGCCTTCTTTTGTCATCACTACGTATTTGTCAAAGTTGCGTAGTGACGAATACCCGCCGGAGAAAAGGAAAAATATTCAGGTCACAAAGAATTGCTACCTAGGGGCGGTATGTCAATGTGATGCCTCTTTCTCCGAACGTTATTCTGAAGACAACGATGTTGTTGGGTCAGTCATCATTTCAGTTTTCTTGCTTGTCGCAAGGGAACGTTCAACGGTGATAGTACGGTAGAAAAACGACTAAACTTCAGTAAAAGAGAGAACGATTTCAACACGTTCAAATCCATGGGGATTTGTTGTTATTTGATATTTTTTGTACAAAGAATAAACAAACTATATGGTAGAATAAGACGTTATTTTTATTTCGGGAGCTGGTAACAATTTTACAGAAAAGAATGTACTGCTGTATCTTAGAAACTATTTATCGAAAAGCTTAAAGGGAAAAATCTGTAATACATACTCGCTAACGAGAAACAGCTAGAGATTATTTTCAAGCTTTCTACTACTCCGCTAAAGGGAGAAACTTTTAATATTCATATTTAAATTTCATAATTTTTCTCTTCTATTCAGTAGAATAATAGAGAAAAATACAACACGAGATGAACTAAACATTAAACAAATTACTGAAAATATAAGTTCATGCAAATATTGTTAAAATATTGAAGTTGATTAAATGGAATTATTGAGGTCCAAAAAATTATATTTACAGTATTTTGTTTGCTTTTTAGTACATCTTGTAGTGTAAATAAAAGAAAAATAAATATTAAACTTCAATATGAATATTAAAAGATCACTCGAAAACAAAGTAATGTACTAATAAATTGAAATAAATCATGAGAGACCTTTTAAATTTAAAATTTTCAACTTAAACTTTCATAAACTAATTTAATTTGTTCATAAAATTATACCATAACAGAACAAGAAGTGAAAAAAAAATGGAGTATTTGATTTTTGAGGATTTTAGACATTTTAAAAAATTTGGAGTGACCTGTTAAGAATTTTGTTTTGATCTAACCTTTGCTGTGGGCTGTTGAAACATCAAAAAGTGACATTTTTTCCAAGAGAATGGAAAAAAATTGGGTTTTTTGGCACCACCCTACTATTCACCTATACTCATATTGTTTGTTTGAAAAATGCATGACTTTATTGGTAAAGAGGGATTGGCAGCCATCTTATTGTATCCACATATTTTGCTCTGCTGCTAAAAGAACATCTGATAATGCAGACAATTCATCTCTTGAACATCTTAAGTATCGCTCGCCATTTAAATGTTAATCAAAAACAAAATCACCATCTAAAATCTCACACCAAACGTTAACTGACCCAGGTTAAAATCTTGTTGCATCCAGTGTTAATTGGGATCAGACCCATCCTTTACTGAGAAAAATAGCTTCATCGGACCAAATTATATTTGATTGAGAATTGGGATTAGCATTCAGCACATCTTCATGCCAATTTCAATGATCCAGTTTTTTTTCTCACAATCTCTGACTTTTAATCTTTGATGAAGATATAAGAATGAAAACAATTTCTTCCCAAAATAAAGTAACCAAAATACCTAAAAATCCACTCGCAAGCTAGTTCTTTTTCACTAGCTTGTGAATCTGCAGCAATGTATCCCAAAACATCAGCTTCCTCTATTTCTGTCTGGGCTCTTTGCCTTCGAGTGGAATTTCTTTTATAATCGTTTTAAGCGTTTATACAACTCTTCTGAAAAAATGTCACAAGAAATATCTTGATGCATATTCTTTCACAGCAATCGGGGTATTCTAGAAATATTCAGAATACATTATGAATTATGAGATCAAACAATTTTATTTTGTTAAATCTATATTATATTCAACCTTAAAGTTGTACGAGGTTTCGCTAACACAGTAGCTTTTTCAAACGAATGGAGGTATAATGAGAAATAAACAATAAAATTATAATCTGTTTACAAGGAAATGAAATGAATTTGTCTAAATATGGGAATGGTGTTTTTGTGTTGTTGTTGTGAACTTTGCCCTCTAGCGTTGGAGTAGCAGCCATTTCTCCTATACGACTTTTTTGTCTAACCTGTACGGTATATAGTTTCTAAGATACACGCGGTACATTGTTGAGCTAATTAAATAATCTCGTATTTTCAGTTTAATTCTTTTCAATATTATAATAGAGTGCTAATTACTGAATTGCACAGAATTTTCCATTAATCTTTCTCAAACAAATCTAAAGAGTAAACTTAACCATCCAAATTACCTCTCTATCTTTTCGTAATGTTCCGCCATCCACCGATCAATTATTTATTGACTTATCTCAAAAGCCTCAAAGTTATAATTGAATCTAGACTTTTTTGTTATAATGACGAGATGCTGACTAGACTTCCTTCAGCGGTACGGATGAAATTAACCTAATTTTTGTCGAAGTAACATTTGCAAAAGTAAAAGACAGATACTTCCCGAAAGCTGCCTTTAATCAAGCTCGGACAAGGTAATTCAATTGAGGAATTATAGAGACGTTTCTTTTTGAGAGTTGAAATTTATCTTAAGATGAATTAAGTGACTAATTAAGTAGTATCGTGGTCTCTTGAAAATAAAAGATACTCTGAAAAAGTGTATTCATTAATATTGAATACAAGGTGTTTTCATTACTTCATGAAAAATACAACTATGTAGTATAAAATGGTATTTGTAGGCTATTTAATATTTATGTGTAACAAAAAATCATCCATAATCCGCTTTCCCTTTGAAAATATTTGGAAAATTTGATTGTGACATTTGGGAGTGAAAAAAACTAGACTCATAATAAAAAAGTATCATCAAACATTGAACTTAGTAAGTATCTGAGCTCACACACATGGGTAGTGAAGATCTGTTCATAGCCAGCAACTGTGCATTCATAGTGTTAATAGACGGCTTGATTTTGATTCATTCGCTAATCCCATTCCACATATTCCACACTTTTTCTTCTTCACTAGATTGAGCTTTTTTAGGCTGCCCGTTTCTTCCAATATTATATTGATGCTTATACCGCCATAGAGTACCGGCCCACAAAGTGGAATTTGTGACATTATTTCGGCTACTTTATATGCTATTTTTTGTTTTCCTTCATTCTAATGTCTCTCGCATATTTCATTGTTTTTCTAGGCATCTCTCCACCATTATGGAACTGTGCTAAGCGCTTTGATTAGAGTTCATTCAATAACCTTTTTGGTGTGCGTGGTGTCCTAACACATTACGTCGTAAGGAATGGAAAAAAGGAAGGTTTGTTATTAATCTTAATCAAAATATCACAATAATGAACCGTTTAAATGTATTACAAACGTTAACCCTAATCTTTGACTTGAGAAATTGATTAGTTTATGTTTAGAAAACGCCCATTGCGACCTTTGAATCGGTAGAAATGACATCATTCAAAATAGGATGCAGACATACCTTTCGTAGCGGCAATGTGTCTTGCGTTTTTTTTTTATAATTCCACTGACAGTTCTCGTCAGGTCTCTACTTTGTTGTTCACGGTCAATTATTTCTTATGAAGAGTGAATATTAATCTTATTGTTATATTTATTTAAGTACACCGAGAGAAGAGTTATTTATAGACAAATCAACTGATTTGTTTGACCCCCCTTTGTTAAAAACCAACATTGCTTATTTATTATTAAGAAGCCATATTAACGTGAAAATATTGGGAAATTTTTATATGAAAAAATGATTTATTCGAGTGTAATTTATTTAATGTAAAAAAATTTGTTCTCCTTTATGCATACCTACATACAATTGTTTTCCAGAAACTATAAAAGTCTATACTCAGTTAAAATAATACCCTTCTTGGTGTGCGTCATCGATTGTGACGTATATCCAGGTTTTCGGCATGTCGTTTATTTTATTTGTTATTTTGACATATAGCTAACCTTAAATTTGATAAATAAAATCATCAGGATCGTATTTAGCAAAAGCCGAGAAGGCTATGAAATTAATAATTACCAGCTTCTTTTTCCAACTGAAAATACTTGAGAACTTGCAAAATGCTGATATTTTTTCGTGTATCTAGGCATATTTTTGTATTATTTAGATAAATATAACAATAAGATTAATATTCACTTCTCATGAACAGTAATTGACCGTAAGCAAAAAAGTACACACCTGACAAGAACTGTCAGTGTGACAGTAGAAAGAGACGTAAGACACATTGCCGCTACGAAAGTTACGCCTTCATAGTATTTTAACCTCGCGATTGATAGGTTGCGCTGGCGCGTAATCTAAACATCAACCAATCAAATTTCTGTAAGTCAAAGATTGGGGTTAACGTTTGTAAAACATTCAAACGGTTCATTATTGTGATATTTTTATTGGGATTAATCACAGACCTGCCTTTTTTTCCATTTCTTCCTAAGTAATGTGATAGAAGGAGATTAACAATCGATGACGCACACCAAGTAGGGTATTATTCCAACTATACCAAGTACATTATAATATTTTGTTATAAAATATAACGATGCTATTTGCGTGATAGTTATTTACGTAACTAGTTATGAAAAGAGCGATATTGTTCAACAAGCGTAATATTTGCCAAAATAAGCGCTAGCGAGTTTTGCAAATTACGCGAGTTGAACAATGTCGCTCTCTTCATAACGTGTTTACGTACAACGTAGTGTTTATAAATCTTAAAATACTATTGAATTAAAACTATGGGGTAATTTTCAGTTTAAATAATGAAATAATTGTCAGTTTTGACAGTACCTACCCAATTAATAGATTATTCTTTGAAACTCATGTAGTATCTCTATGTTGAAACTTAAACAATTACGTAAAGTTTTTACATAACTACTTTTCATAACTGATATATGAAGGTTATGAAAAATGTGACGTTACCTAACGTCAAGGAGTAACTTAAAGTGTCACATTTGATAGCGGAGTTAGATAATAGATATTTACGTAATTAGTTATGAAAAGAGCGATATTGTTCAACAAGCGTAATATTTGCCAAAACGAGCGTCAGCGAGTTTTGCAAATTACGTGTATGTTTAATTTTAACAATGTATTGTTTCCATTTTATAAATGTATGGTATCTATTTTAAAAATGTATGGTTTTCTTTTTAATAGATCAAAATATTCAGCAGCAAGTTTTTCATTCCTATTCTGCTTTCCTACTTAACAGTTTTATGCATAAATAGAGACCATTAATTTTTATTAGATTTAAACATGTTTGTCATAAAAATACTGTAATTTTAAGCCGTTTCCAGACTATATCGAACAACGAAGTTGACTTCCGTTTTGTATGTGTAGACTAGTCGATCGAATTGGTAGATGGTAAGTCTGGACACGGCTTAGACAAATATTTGTGGAAGTAACCTAATTATTTAGAGAACCGTGTGGAACTTAACAATACTGCTTAATAAACCGTAAACTTTTAATATATTTCTGAATATTTAGAAACATTTCAAAAGCTCAGTGTATTGAGTAGTGCATGTAGGTAACTTCCATGAACAAAAAACAATACCATAAATAATTCGGTTTTTTAGGGCAATATATTTTTTCACTATAAGGCAATATAATGTTTATGAAAATTATGGTTCGGTTATGATAAATATGTTGAGTTTTAGTAAAAATTAATAGTTTTCTTGAAGAAGTAACATTTGTTTCTAACAAAAAAAATGATTTGCTGGGAAGATACATTTTTTACGAATAAAAAACATATCGTTAACCCAGACAATATACTTTTTTATAATAAAAAAATATATTTCACCGATACAATACATTTTTCATGATAAAGAAATGTCATTCTGTCATAAAGTAATTTTTTTATAATAAAACAATATATTTAGCTTGCAAAAATAAGTATTTGTTATTGGAAAACTACTTTATTTAATTTAAATGCTTTCAAAGATTAATATAACTATTTTGTCATTATACCTCAATAAATGTTGAATGATACATTTTTACACGAATAAATGTAATTTTCGATAAATAACTCATTTTATTGATGATGTATTTATTCATCAACAATATTACTTTCCGAACTTAAAACAAATCCTTTCTTAACGACAAATCAAATATTAGTTAGTCATATGGAAAATCATATTTATTTGACATAATAAGATTTTGATTGTCACAAATAAATCTTTTTCTCAGTGTAATACAAAAAGATGCCAAGATATATCAGCAATTTGAAAGTTTTCAATTATTTTCAGTTAGAAAAAGAAGCTGTTCATCATTAATTCCATAGCCTTTTCGAATATGGCTGAATACGATTATGATGGTTTTATTCATCAAATCCAAGGTAAGCTATCTGTCAAAATAGCAAATAAAATCAACGACATACCGAAAACTCGGATATACGTCACAAACGATGACGCAAGAAGGCTATTGAATGTACTATAGCTGCTTGGCTATCCAACTTGATAATAGTCTTCCACCTTCTTCCATCAATATATTGAAATAGGGTCGACTTAGATTTATTCTGCCCAAGAATAATCAAATGAGTAATTTGTTCTATATTATTATTGGGAATATAAAAAGTTTCACACAAATCTTTATGAATACATTTAAAAAAATGTAATATGAAACTGAAAAATCTTTGAAACAATCTATTCTTTGAGTGGTGTAGATTAATTTGAATAATCATATTTGAAACACGAGACAGAAGACTTAAAAATGGACGGAGTAAGAAAATTCTTTTTAAACTATTTAATATTCATACAGACAACTCCATAGGGTCTTGTTCATTTTGTCCAATAAACTGGATTCAGGAAAGGATTTGGATAGAATCCCCAACGTAATATAAGTTCATCTAGGATCAGAGAGGGAACGTAATTTATTTTTGTGGGGGTTCATCAACTTAATGAAATATGAATCGAATATAAATATTACTAGAATTTAAAGTTTGATTGAAATTGCAAGAAATATACTCACCACAAAAACTGCTACCGATTTTTCTGTTGCGGGCTGTTCCAAATATTTTCCGTTAACCAAAACTTTAACCGGCCGGTTACCAGGGTAACCAAGGTATAAAATAACCAGGAGCTTAATCCAGCCCCTGCATATGACTTACTGCCTTGACTATATCTGCTTTTTCGACATTACAAAAACTGAAATTCTGCTGTTTAGTGATCCTGGAATCATATTTATGAAAATAACAATTGAAAATGGCAAAATCAGTTTTTCACTTTTCATTTGACAGCATTGAGGTTATGTGAAAACTTGTTCACAGTGAAGTTCTGCTCTTCTCAACTATCTACTACCTTAAAATTCAACCCTTCCATCAAAAAACAGCATTTATGACCAAATCGTGAGTAAATAATTCCCCATCCCTCCTCGTTTAAGCGTTTTTTTGTTTTTGGGATATTTTTTCCAACAAATTTGCCTGATAAGATTGTTCTCGTCAGTTAGTACAAATACTTTGTTGAAAACAAACCTTCTGGTGTTGTTGAAAACAAAAAAGGCCGAAAGATAGGAACGCCTAATTGTCGAGCTGCTTTTTACTGATGCCCAACCTGTCATAATATCCATTGCGTTTCTGTATAGCCAACGTTTTCACGCCATATCAAAAAATATTTTGGTTTGCATATCACAGTTTACCCAATCGAGATTTATACCCGCTTCCACGGCTCAGAATTTGAGTAATCCTTTCGTGAGTTGCATTCAACTTCAAGAAGCACCGATGAAGCGTAGGTGAAACTAAGCGAAGAGCTGCATTGCATGGTAAAACTGCGAAAATCTAGTAACTTATCAGTGATTGGTGAGCTTAGGTTTTCTATCGAGATATCAAATGCCCATCAGCGCAAGATTCCTTCAATTCTAAGACCTGTGGAAAACATTGCTTTGTTACTCGATAGATAAAATGCTGATCCCTTTGTCATGGAAATTATTATATCAAGTGTGGAGCATCTCAAGAAATTATTTAGAGAATCTTAAAATTGAGCTTGAAAATGTCATTCATAAAAGAAGACTTTTCAGGTTAAATCAACTGTCAAATACGATTTAATAGTATATTACGTAACGTGTGTGGTAAGAAGCATTTTACGCACGAATGGAAAAGTTCCGCACGATAAGCGTAGCGGCGAGTGCGTAATTCCTTAAGTGCGTAAAATGTTTTACAACATGAGTTTTGTACTATACTTTACCTACGACCTACTTGTACTTGTATTCATAAGAAGGATAAGAAATAACAGTTACATTATTAAAGGTGCTTAGTAAACTTTCATCTTCTCCATCTCTATTACTCTATTACCAATGAGTAAGCCCCTTAAATAACTAACGTTTAATCATTATTAATATTGTATTGTTGATAATCAAATGTCCCTTTTTCAATTATCATCAAAACATACTTAGCCCTTTGGGCTTTTCATAGTTAAACGTGGCAATATCGGAGTTTTCAAATAGTAGATTGTGAATAAAATGGCGACGTCTTTTGGCAGTTGCTAAGATGTTGCTAGGGAAGCTGTGCGTTTTTTAAAGTGCGTAATAGACATCATTACATTGATGCCGACTGTGTGTTATTGACTGATTACAGGGGGG
>CAJUYI010000991.1:0-55920 GCA_910591695.1 Galerucella pusilla | reverse complement strand
GTACTATACTTTACCTACGACCTACTTGTACTTGTATTCATAAGAAGCATGAGAAATAACAGTTACATTATTGAAGGTGCTTAGTAAACTTTCATCTCCTCCATCTCTATCACTCTATTACCAATGAAAGAGGCACATTAATGAACTAACGTTTAATCATTATTAATATTATATTGTTGATAATCATATGTCCATTTTTCAATTATAATCAATACATACTTAGCCCTTTGGCCTTTTCATAGTTGAAAGTGGCAATATCGAATGTTTTCAAATAGTAGATTTTGAATAAAATGGCGACGTCTATTGACAGTTGCTAAGATGTTGCTAGGGAAGCTGTGCGTTTTTTTACAGTGCGTAATAGACATCATTACATTGATGCCGACTGTGTGTTATTGACTGATTAGAGCGGGGTGGTAGGTAAACTAATTTAAACACCAATCGGAAACAGGTTGAAATCTCAAACGCGTTAATTATTCCAATTCAATGTTTTATTAAGTGCACTTATCACTTATTCAAATCCTCACATGAAATTGTGTTATTTATAAGAAAGGATATTCTTCGTCATATCCCCAGTGGAATCCTTTCTATATTCCGAATCTGTTCTGACCCTGGTCCTAATTCAGTTATATCGGTCCAAGACCGCACCAGAATGTGATAGAGGACGTTGGTAGGAAATTTACGTATGGGCTCGATGCAATCATTACATTTGCATAATCCCCACAGCAGACCGTTCGTTGACCATCATGGAAATTTCTGTTTATTTATTACCCAGAAAGCAGGCTACATCTGCATGTTTCACCACGCCGAAGAGATTCATCCGTAAATCTCTATTCTGAAACCGTTAGAGCTGATTGGATCGTTTTTACAATTTCATAACTCAATTTACTTGGACCAATTGATGGAATTGGGCCTGACTGCGGGTTTCACAATTTCATTTTGTTTACCATAATTTCCGGGGATGAAATTTCTTTGTTAGTATAGTATAAGATTGATTTTATATACTTATAGGAATTCTACCAAAGTTTAAAAATGTGGAGAAATAATAGAATGAAGGTTCAGATTTGGTAGTCAATGAAGAAATAGTATATCATACAACAAGGTGGTCAAGACTATTATTATTGACCGAGCGGATAAGGTGCGAGGCTTATGAATGTCTTCACCGCTATGGTGTATGTACGATTTTTTCTACTACTAACCAAATTTAATGAAACAATACAAAACTACGAAGAGCGTTTACCCAGTCGTTTAACTGACAAGTACACTGTCCGTTTTCGATATATCATGAACATACTCGTTATGTCGTCAGTCATTTTTGGTTGAGCGCGAATTTTAAACTAATGGGATTTTTATTCAAATAATTTTATCCGGATAGGTAATTTTAAGCAGCAAATATGTCAAAGACAATCTCCCGGGTATACAAAATTATGTTGCACAAGTTTTTGTTGACGTGCTATCCCTGGATTCTCAAAATATTTGAATTATTGACCTATATTGATAATAGAAAAGATTATCAACCATTTATAGAGAAATTCAAAATCAGTTGGCTAGAAGTGCAGAATGATGGCAACTATTCACGCGGATGAAGTTTCCAAAACGAGGGAGCGGAGCGAGTGAGGTTTGGAATCATCCAAGTGAATAATAACCATTCTACACAAGTAAAAGACTATACTTTCCCCACGACTAAAAAGAAAAAACTTCCAGTGAGGATCGAACCTCGATCGTCCACGCCATAGTCAACCACCACTAGGCTATAGAGCATATTTATGAAAATGTGAAGAGTAAATATACAGTGCTTTTCAGATAAAAGTATCCACCTTTAATAACTTTTGTGATACTGGTATTTAGAAAAAATCCAAAAAAAGGGGCAAGCATTATGGCTTATTTAAACTTACTGGAAAAGCCACCCCCTCACCCCTAGCAGCATCCCCTTTATTTTTTTTAATTACTTTTCATATTTCTTATGTAAAATTTGGATACTCCTCTTTGAGCTGATTTCAAAAATGTATGATACTTGTAGGTTAAAGTGGTTAGTTTATGAGATAAACAATTTTTCTTTTAAGAGCACAAATTTTACTTATTATTTATTTTCACCTTATTTGCCTGTACTAAAATGGGTTGTACAACAGTTCAAACTCTTTAATCTTTTTAACTGTGCTATTTATCATGAAATTACAATAAGTGTTCAAAATGAGTACCATTCACTTCCATACAATGGTATAATCTATTTTGAAATGCCTCTCTGACATTGCTTAATACGGCTGGATTTAATTGTCGACATTCATTTTCTATCCTCTCTCGTGAATCATCCAGAGATTCTGGTTGGGTAGCATAAACTTTTGTTTTTAAATACCCCCATAAAAAGAAGTCTTAGGGTGTTAAATCCGGTGACCTAGGTGGCCACTCCATCATCTGCCCCTTTCTACCTATCCAACGAGCGGGGAATGTTTCGTTTAAAAATTGTTGGACAGGCATAGCATAGTGTGGGGGAGCTCCGTCTTGTTGAAATACCAGTAAATCTTCGGAAAGGTTATCATCATTTTCTATTATTGTTGTAATACGTGGGTCAACCCCTTCCCTGAGTAACTCAAGATATGATTCCCCATTTAAATTTCCGTTGATGAAGAAAGGTCCGACAATGTGGTCACCTAGGATACCTCACCAAACGTTTAACTTTTGGGGATGTTGTGTATGGAATTCACGCATAATATGTGGATCACTTTCAGCCCAATATCTACAATTATGCCTACTTACTAAGCCATTTAATGAAAACGAGCATTCATCAGAAAAGCAAATATTGTTTAACAATTGTGGATTGTTAATGATAATTTGCGTCATTGATTCGCAAAACTCTAGACGACGATCAAAATCATCTTCATTCAACTCGTGCACCAACTTAACTTTGTATGGGTGGTACTTGAATTTATGTAGAACTCGGAAAACTGTAGAAGATGAAACACCGATCGCTCTGCTTATTGTTGACAACGATTGGGGTTATTGAGCCTCTAAGCTGACTTGCTCTAAAATTGCCACTTGGATTGCTTCGTTATTTACGAGTCCCTCTCGCTTATGCACTTTATTGCAAACAGACCCTGTTGTGGTAAATGTCTCCATCAGTTGAATTACATACTTATGAGTTGCATGTCTTCCGTCATGTAATTCGTTAAATATTCTAGCAGCAGCTCTTGCACAATTATTATTTTGGTAGTATAAACCTACAATTTCAATTCTTTCTTGCAAAGAGTAAACCATTTCAGAGAAACAAAATAAATAATGTATCAAATTACACTATCAATAGTGACTACAAATTCTAGTTGACAATGTCAAACTTTAATGAAAAGTAGAGTTTTTTGTTGTTTGGATTTTTTGAGTAGAATGAATAGCACAGTTAAAAAGATTAAAGAGTTTGAACTGTTGTACAACCCATTTTAGTACAGGCAAATAAGGTGAAAGTTGATAATAAGTAAAATTTGTGCTCTTAACAGAAAAATTGTTTATCTCATAAACTAACCACTTTAACCTACAAGTATTATACATTTTTGAAATCAGCTCAAAGAGGAGTATCCAAATTTTACATAAAAAATTTGAAAAGTAATTTAAAAAAATAAAGGGGATGCTGCTAGGGGTGAGGGGGTGGCTTTTCCAGTGAGTTTAAATAAGCCATAATGCTTGCCCCTTCCAACATAAATTGACGTGTTTCTGGATTTTTTCTAAATACCAGTATCACAAAAGTTATTAAAGGTGGATACTTTTATCTGAAAAGCACTGTATATACGTAACTCATATTTTTAATCGGAGCTCTTACATTTAAAAATGAAATTAATTCCGGGAGGCGTACATATTCACTATCGCTACTGTTGTCCATTTTTTTTCTCTTATAATATGTAAAAAAATGATTTTATAATTATTTTGACGTTTTAAACGACGCGCTGTCAGAAGCGATTTGCGTTCTTAGGTATTTGACGTTTTAAAGATACGATTTAATTTATTAATTTTAATTCATTTTAGCGTGTATTCTAAAAATAATAGAATGTAATTGGCTAACGAGAGTGAATTCTTTTTATTATTCACTGGTGTGAAGAATTTATATCATTATGCAGCTAAATATGTAAAAATAATTTGTGCGTTATTATTTAGTCGTGGAGGAAGTAATTTATAACCCATATTATCAATGAACCAATGTTTTAATCTATCTCTCTTTGAACGAGATTTTGAAATGATCAACAGAATGTATTGTATTATCCTCGTAAACATAGCGTACAGTCGTGGTTCTTTTTCAATTCTTCCTAATTTTTAGCCGCCAGCAAATTTGGAGTTGTACATTTTCTACCCGATGAACTTGTCCAAAATCGGAACTTTCGAAAATTGAATTATTTTTTCCTCCTTCTTTGGTTCCTGCTTCGTTATGTTTCATTGTTCTAACACGACCGACCATATTGTCGACAACTTTATCTGCCATGAAATATTCAAAAGAGAAAAAATATAATAGTCGAATTTGAAATTTTTGTAATTTCCTCATGGGTACAAAAATCATGGCGCCAATTCTACTCAGAATTTTAATCTTTTGATTGCTTTCAACAAAGTGGAAATGTGTTATTATCATAATTTGTTCGAAAATGAACAAAATTACTCAGTAACAATGAAAAAGGTTCACAGAAATTTCCAATGAAATTTATCTCTAAAGTTGAGCATCATCTACCAACAATGTCTACCGGGTGGACCAATAAGCCAATATTTAGGAAAATAATTTCACAGTATAAATAATAGGAACGGTAAATTTCAAGAAGCAGCTGTTATGCAAAGAGAAATAAATAATAAAAGAGCTGTTGAACGTGTAGCTTTCTGTTAATACTACTACTAGCGCCTACCTTGGCTACAAGTATAAACTATCACTCAAGAATCAGACTTTTTGAATATCATATCCATGGAGGTAAAAGATAGAGGAGGGAAGTTAAGCGTGGTAGTGATTTAACCAACTTTCGACGGAAGTCGCCATATTGAGAAGCTACATTAGTGATATTAGTCATCAATTCTTGTGTCGAAATAGATAAACTTGATATACTGAAATGTGTCAAATTGAAAAGACACGTTAAAGGAATAGTAATTTTCAGTAGAGTTTATTCAGCCATCCTTTGTCGTTACGTCATACATTGTCCAGCTTGCTCTCTCATTCATGAAATGGATGAGACGGAATTATGACGTCATTAACGTATTTCTTATCTAAGGTCGACATAAATTTTATCTGTTACTTTTGACAATTCAGTTGTCATATTTTGAAAACAATTCTTAACATTATGCCATTGATTATGATTTTGAGGTTAAGTGTAAAATAACATTCAACAAATATAAGACATACGTAAAACAGCAGAATACGTCACCGATTATGACATAACGGCAAAGGATGGTTGAACAAACTATATCAAGTCTCTAACAACAAAAAGTACCACCTTAAAAAGATGCACTTAAGAGTTTTTTGTTGCCTCTTATTGAATAACACCGGTCACCACGATTTTTGGGTTTAAATGCTACATGTTGAATTTTGGTTCCTCCTACTACAAAAATAAGGAAAAAGATTTTTTTTTCGATTAAAGTTTGCTTTTGTAGAAAATAGAGCGATTTTCCAATTTTTCGGCAAAATTACTGATATTTGTGTTTTTTCGACACTTCAACTGTAAATTATAATTAGAAAACATTTTTTCGCATACAAGAGTCTTTTTTATTGAAGATTTATGATGAACAATAACATATAGATGTAAAATAACAACAAATTCATGTCTAAAAGTATTCTTGGTATTAAATCAAATTAAGTTATACTTATCGTTGTGAATCAGTTCAAAGCAAACTTTAAGAACTACATATTAATATTTAAGTGTTTTTCAATGTCTAGAATCCGAATTTAAGCATGAGAACAGGAACCCAAGAAAAAATATTTTTTTGGTTGACCGGTGTAATTTAATGTACGCCTCTGGTTTGTCGGTCATATTGAGAAGCCACTTTGGTGGATGATTCTTTATACAGTTATGTTCTCTCCTCTCTCTTTCACCTCCATGATCATATCATACACTATCTAACAAGAGGCGGAAGAAAGTAGTTTTTGTGATCGCAAATTTGTGTGCACATGCGTGAATGGATTAGTTCATCTGTCAATGTTAAGTCGCCACTTCCGTTGACTCCCCTCAATTCACTGTGTATTATTTTATTGAGTTAAACAGTTTTATGGTGACGGAAAATCATTGAAATTGACGGAATTCAATAAACGTCACTCATACTATTATTGTAAAGGATTTCCATATTTTTGATAATTTCTATATATATTGTCATTTTTTAAAGTTCATTTTTGATACTCATTTTATGAAATGAATAAATTCTCAGTCATACTTTAAATAAAATACAATAGATCTGAAAAGGTCCCAGTACCCAGGCCGATTAGTCAAATCTGATTTAATCCCGTGGCCAGTACTATTGTGAAATTTTGTTTCCCAAAGCTATAGGATAAGTGGTTTCTGATATACAGCCAAGAAATCAACTTGCTGGTCCACCCAGTACACATCAAAAGCTGTTGATATTGATAAAACTGTCAAAATAAACTTCACTGATTACGTGCATCGGAGAAATTACACACATTGTCTTTTTATAACTAATTGTACACTGAATCCTTTGATTCATACCAAATTATTCAGATCAGTTTTCGGTGCATTCATATTTCAGTGGCAGGAGCAGAAGGAGTGTATTTAATCTGGACTTTTCCCAGATAATACAGTAATGAAGTTTCACGGTAATATCTAACAGATTATTGAAGCTGGAGTCTGCAGATATAAGCGATTTCTCAAATATATCCTCTTGGTTAATGGCATTAGTGGTGATACTAAGCTTAGTTTTTAACTCCACGGGGAATTTATTTTTCAATAATTAGTTATTATGGATTTTTTTTTATATTTAACTGTAAAACCTTTGTGACTTCATCTTCTGGAGGATGGTCCAATAATTTGGGGATTTGCTCTAAAAACTTAATTGTTTTTTATCTTGGTGGAAGCTGTCTTGGTAGAGGATCATCAAGTATAAGCTTTATATGTTTTATACAGTGTGGAAACCACTTATGGAATAAAATTCTTTATGTCATTATTTTAGAAAATTATAAAAAATGCCGAGACACGTCAACTTTTGAATTGAGTTGTGCGTGTTAACATAAATTTAAATGTACAGGGTGATTCACGGTAGTATGCCATAGTCGGTGTTGTTTTTTTTTAATGAAACTACCAGTATATTTGCATATTTTTGAAATCCTCTTTATGAACCGATTCCAACAAACTAAATAATGTATGGTCAATTATGAATTATACAGGATGAAATTTTAAAATTAATAATTTATTACACTTGAAATATTGGTACTTTTGTAAATTAGCTAAATAGGGATTTATCAAAAATCTAAACTAAGTGATTATTGGACGTATTTGTATATTAAACAAAACCTGCTACGGCCATGAATTTTATCATAAATACCTAAAAATTGCCTAAAAACGCCAATAATTAGACAAAATCGGTAAATAATGTGGATTGTTTTAGATCGGTAAATAATGTGGATTGTTTTCTATTCTGTCAGTTGTTGATGTGTTGACAGTTTATACTGGAAAAGTGAAATCTTTGTCAAACACTCTTTGCTTGTCGACATAACAATGAAATATTTAACAGAGACTCACCGAATTGAGATTTTAATGATGATCGGGTACGGGGATAACTGCAGAAGTCAAGTTGAAGTGGCAAAGTTATTTAATCACATGTATCCCGAATTGCCTAATATTTCACAAAGTACTGTGTCTAAAATTCATGCACAATTCAGAGAACTTGGACATGTCAAACCATTGGAAAGAAAACCACACTTCGTTGAAAATGATGTGAAAGTGGATATTTTGTTAAGTGTCGTAGAGAATCCAACTTCAAGTACACGTCAAATTGCCCGTGAAAATAATGTTAGTCATACAACTGTTCTAAGATTTCTTAGTAATAAAAAACTTCAACCCTACAAATCAACTTTTGTGTAGGAGTTAACAGAAGACGATCCAGATTGTAGAATGGATTTCTGCGAAAGATTGATGAATAAGCTGAACAGAAATGAGATGGCTCTTGGTACGATTCTTTTGTCTGACGAATCAACTTTCACATTGAATGGAGAGGTAAACCGACAAAACTGTAGATACTGGTCAGCAGAGAATCCTAATTGGATGCGTAAGACACATACTCAGTACCCTCAAAAGGTGAACGTTTGGGCCGGTATCATAGGCGACCGTATCATTGGTCCTTTATTTATAGATGGAAATTTGACAGCTGAAAAATATTTAAATATGCTTAAAAATTAAGTTATTCCTGTGTTGGCAAACTTATATCCCAACGCAATAGATCCTAGCTTACCGAATGAAAATGTTTGGTTCCAGCAAGACACCCCATTATGCGTTAATGGTAAGAACTTATTTAGATGAACTCTTCCCCAATAAATAGATTGGACGAAGAGGTACTATTGAGTGGCCAGCTAGATCGCCAGACCTTACGCCATTAGATTTTTTCCTGTGGGGTTATCTCAAGAACAAAGTATATGCAACACAACCAACTATCATTGTAGACCTCAAAGACAGGATAACTACAGAAATACGGAATATTTCACCTCAAACTTTAAACAAAGTTAAGGAGGAGTTCTATAGGAGACTGTGCTATTGCCAACAACTAGGTGGAGAACATTTTGAGCATTTATTTTAATGTATTAAAATCAAATACATCAGGTCTTTTATGTATGTGTTTAATAATTATGAAAATAAAAATTTCACCCTGTATAATTCATAATTGACCATACATTATTTAGTTTGTTAGAATCGGTTCATTAAGAGGATTTCAAAAATATGCAAGTATACAGGGTGCTTCATTAAAAAAAATAACACCGACTATGGCATGCTTGCGTGAATCAGCCTGTACATTTACATTCATGTTTACATAACGCAAAACTCAATACAAAAGTCGACGTGTCACGGCATTTTTTATAATTTTGTAAAATAATGACATAAATAATTTTATTCCATAAGTGGTTTCCACACTGTATGTTCTAGTAACAAAATTAAGCACTATAAAATGTTGTGAAGCTTCAGATTATCTACTAATGCACCCATTTTTCCAATTTATTGCTAATTTTCCACTTATCCACACCAGATATTATAGATATTTAATTTTCCGTAAATTTTCATAAATCCCCTTATTTGAATACTATTAAACATAAGAGAAACTCCGTGAACATCTGATTTTCATTGTTTGGACATCAAAAGTCCTTTTAAGGTTAATTAAGTTAAATGTCTTATTTTTTCAACGTGGCAAAGCGTTCATTTTCAAATAAAAAGAAACATCAACCAGAGACTCTCTTTTATTTGTTTCAAAAAAAAGTCATTGCCTCAACGAAATATGATATATATGTAGATTAAAAACGGATGTAAATGGAATTTTGATTTCATATCCTTTCTACCTCTCTGCTGGCCTTGGCTGTGTAAAAATTACCAATTTTATAAATTCATCTGAATAAATGGCCAGTAATGAATGCCGTTTTTTCATTTACTTTTATTTACAATTCGAAATGCGTTTTTCGGTTCATATGAATTATGAAATCAATTCGGTAGAGTTACTGAAACAGAACCGTAATTAGTTTCCACAAATAAAAATTAGAATATATTGTAACCAACACTGATACGAAACCACAGCTAAACTTGATAAAACTGCCATATTGACAACTATAAAATACTGGAGCTTCTGGATAACAACAAATTATGCAGAGAGCACCAATAAAGCGGTTTTTCGATTTCATTGAGTTTTGAAAATTGGTACCTGCTGCAGATGGAAACAGACATTTTCGAGTTTGCATATTGTATAATAGTTATTTGCATGATAAGGAATGAAAGTGCTACTTTATTTATGGCGAGTCTGAAAATTGCGACTCAAGTGAAATGAGTCCGATAAACTAACACTTTCTTCCGTATCGTACACAACATTTTTTTAGCTACAATTCAAATAAATCTACCAAAATAAAATTCATCCGAGAAAATAATTAATTTATACAGAATCAATAGACACTTCATTCAATATCATTTAAAATGATAATGGATTTTATTTATTTGCAAAAAGTAATATTAGTTGTTCCTCCAGTACAATTATCAATATTACATTATTTTTATCTCGAATTTCAATCGTAATTCACCTGCCCAAGGTATTATCAGACAAATCTTAGCGTAAACCTGTTAATATTGAACGAAACAATTGATAATTAGATAGTAATTAAAACATACCTTTCCTGGTTAATACAAAATGTAGCTTTCGATACATGAATGAATACAGAAAGAGCTACTTCCAGAAGTAGTCGTCGAAAAAGTTTACTTTTGCGCTAGTTGAAAGCCGCTTCACCCTTATGCTGTGATAACACTCTTCTCAAGGGTGGTTGGAGTCCATATTTGTGCTGTACTAGGTATATTAGAAGGATAAGCTTGAGGGCACCAGTACCTTTTATATATATATTTTTTATTCTGTTATTTAACGATCTAGTTCCGCGACTGAGGCTAATCACCGACGCCGGGAGCACTCTACCCCTAACCGGAAATATTGGTGAGCCCACTAGTGTTCCAGCCAGTGGTAGCGTTCTTTAACGAGCCCAACATCCATGGTCTCGAGACCTCGGCTTTACCTCTCCTCCTAAAGACGGCATATCTACATTAAACCTCGTGCTCATTGGTATAGTGCCAGCAAGCTGTGATATGCTAGTCTGCTGCAGTCTGTACGGGCCATATACGATGGTTTTTCCCGGCATGTTCACCCATCTAAGTATTAACCATGTTCGACACTTCTTGACTGTAATTATCCCATCAAACGCGTGCCACTACAGGGCTGGGTCGTCGCCATACCTTTAACATTAAAATCGAAACATTAATTTTATTCCGCCAGGTCAACGGATCCTGATTCAAATTAAGCCTGTGCCTCAATAACTTTACGTGAATTTCTCCCTTCTGGAAGGGAGGACTGGCTCGAAGACGGCGTTGGGAAAAGTTGCAATAGTTGTCGTAATAGGTGAAGCTCCAGGTGTCCTATGGGGTGAGTTCAAGAAGGTATGTCCTAAGACCTGTGCCCACCACAGCAATTGATTGGGATGAACAAAAGAGATAAGCATTGAAATATAAATAGCTAAAAGAGTATGTCATGCCTGCAATAACTTCGATAGTGAAATGGAATTGAGCTTCGCTTGCGGCGGCTGGAGGAGGATCGGAGTTGGCAATGCTAAAATGGAAGCATCCGTTGGCGTTGGTAAAACGGAAGCATCCGCTGGCTACTGACAATTATTGTCTAATGACCAGGGCAGGGGAAGCTGGAAGTGGCTACTGAGGCGTCGAGCGGGAATTAGAGGAGAATTTGCTATATACATTTCAGAAGTCGAAACAGGACCACATACATGCAATTCTTTTTTTAATACTCTAAAGTTCGGTCCTAGCTGGCGAACTGCAACTGCAACCAAAATTCATAACATGGACAGGTGCTCGAGCAAGTTTCGATAAATTTGTAAGCAACCACCACACAAAGAGAATCACGTCACTTTTTAGGTGTTTTTGTGGGTAGTCCGTCTGTAAATACGTGGTGCTCAACGAATATTCTACATATACCTAGGTATATTATGTCAAAGTGGGACGGAAGAAAAGTTTTTAACTCAATATGGAGTATATATAAGAATCCCCTGTATCTGATTATCTAAGAGTTGAGGCAAATCTGTCTTGTACTGAAACATATTCTTTGAAGTTACTATTGTTTTTTTTTTAATTGTTCAAGCAAATTAACATAGTGTTCAATAATTTGGATAAAGTTTTTGTAATGGTTACTAAAACTTCGGAATTTCACTTCAATTTTATGACACCAACATCGTCGTGCAAGCCTTTTGTCTTCAATTAAATTGCTCATTGATAAAAATGCTGTACTGACAATTATTTCACTTGCATCCGATATGCGGTCCGTATAATGTTCGAAAACTCTGCGTATTTACGGCTGAAGGATGTTTTTTATAGACACTATTACAAATACTCCCAGAGGTTTAAGCACATCAGTTGAAAATTGGGAAAGTGGAATTAGTCAGAAATTTGGTGGTTTTATCAATTTTTTACTCTTGGATATTAAAAAAAGGGTGCGTTTAATGTTAAACAGCATCGACTGAATAAACACCACCGGTCCTGTCACCCCATTCGACAAAAAATCAGCAAAAGGACAGAAAAAAGGACAATTGTAATTCTACATGCAAAAAGGGCATTAATAACGACGCGCCGACCATTACCGCACTCTATATATGTGCCCTATGTGGATTTTCAAAGGGATGTGATTAATACGCTGGGCGCTTGCGGCACCAAAAAGGGATTTCTTCGATGAGAAATATCTACGACCTTAATTGGAAACACATGAAAAGTCCCTTTTCCAGCAAATACTCTATCTCTTGGAACCCCTTTTTACTTTGTTATTTTTTTTAACGTGACGTCATATTATAAAAAGTTATATTTAATGTAATCTTTTCACCATAGTTTGAAAAATGGGTGCGAAATTAGGAATTTTGTGGATATAAGAACTTCCATTTGTGAATCTGTGTTGCATAACTAATGGTTTAGCTGAATAGCCAGTGGTTTATTGGAAGGCGAGAAAATTAATGGAGTATGATTTATAGATTACTGCTATAAATGAAACTTACAGTTTCCAGATAATTCTACTATTTAATGGAAAAATTGCGAGAATTCTAAGATGTTGATAATTATTTCGAAATTATTATCGTCAGAATGACAGAAGTTACCTCTGATACTATGTAGTGAACTGGTTCGATAATGAGGGTATTGATGTATTACCACGGCCATTACAGTCACCGGACTTGATTACCATTGAGCACGTATGGGATATGCTCCAACGACTAATCACTCATGGGTAAAAAGTAACTAGTTACTTATAGGTAACATTCATAATGGGCTTCAAATTCGACAGCTTCTGAAAGTACAATGGACACAAATACCTCAAGCAGACATTGATAATGTAATTTTAATCATGATTGCATGATTGATGTAGAGCTGTGATAAATCAACATGGTGGATATATTTTATTTTGGGTTTATTTTTATTGACGTCTGTGTGAACAGTGGTTTTTAGAATATTCTATTTTCCAGTTTTCTGTTATTTTCTGCAAAAAAGCTATTTTTTTTGACAATCTAAATAAACTGAAATTTTGTATTGCTTTTTGAAGCTGGTGAAATTAGAAACACGACACTCTATGAAAATTTTTCACTGAATATAGTGACCAATCGAATTATTTAATTTTAAGTCATGTGTTAAATTTCATCCAATCACCTCAGGATTACAGCGATTATTTTTTGCACTTGTCAAAATCTGACATTTTGGTGGTTTTAACCAATAGCAATACATTATTCTAGCCAATCATTCGGCATTACACTGATAATTCTGCTTTCTTATTGATAATACCTTGTTAACATTGAAACGTCATCGAATTTGTCATTATTGACAACTAAAAGTGCTTCTAAGTTTATTGAAAAATGAACACAAACCAATTCAGTGCCATCACCCAAGAGAATATTAAACATTCAATACATTTAAATACATTTTAAATTGTTTGAAAAAATAATCTTCCCAAATAGGTACAACTCGCTCTTCAAATTTTATCACATAATTTTTTATTTTCATTACTTAAACTTGAATTTAGATAAAATCCCTCGTCCTAACGGACTCGTAATTTTATCAATTGGTTTGTTTTCATAGTTTTGCCAAATAAACAAGTTTTCGTGGAAAAGAAAAAATTATCGATTAAATTTGAAGCACTCGTGGTATTACCTTTGATAATACCCTAAATGTGGTGTTCTCAGTTTGGTGTTTATTTTTTATTAAAAATTAATTGAACGTCAAACTGACAACTGGATTAAAAATGTCGCGAAGATTTGGTATTGCATCTAACGATCCGAATAATTAACCAATTGTACATTTCACAACTGTAGTTTTAAATGAGAATGAATAATATTTGATTGAAACTAATAAAGTTTGCATTGAAAATTATTGAACGTTAGATTGACAATCAATTTTTTGATATCTGCAAAGTAAAAATTCATCTTATCGAATACTCCCCGGGTCTTGATGAATACTCAAAATTTTGTCATAGAGAATGCTTCAAACGTGTTGCTCAAATATGATATTATCAAGCAGCACGCTTTCAGCATTCTCTATGACAAAATTATCTTGGTATTATCAAGAACCTAGGGGTATTACTACTGGAAATATTCCTGAACTTTTGCGTCGTGAGTATATTATACAGTGTGGAAACGACTTATGGAATAAAATTCTTTATGTCATACTAGTTCATTATTGTGTTATTATTGCTTAGTTACCACCTATCTAATGTCGTAATTTATGCCCGTGCGGGCATAAAGTTCACTTTATGGCCCGCGCGGGCATAAAGAGAAATATATTTTTTTCAACTTATTCAATAACCGTAAACTTCTTCGTAAGCTTCTCAAGACTTTTTTGGCAACAGATTTACAGTTGCTTTCTTTGCTTTTTCAATAATTTCGTCAGGAATTCCATAATCTTCGTCAATTTGACTTCTAGCTTTGACACATAAAATTTATTGTGATATTATGACATTTACGTTTGTCAATATTCACCTATTAATTCAATCCGGATTTTTTAAAACACTGATTTGTATTGAGATTGGATTGCAATAACGAACTAGTATGACATAAAAGTTTGTATGTACCGCAGGCATAAACAGATGTGTATACCCTCGGGCGACTTACAAACCCTCGGCTTCGTAAGACGTCGCCCTCGGGGCATGAACATTCATTTATACCCTTGGTACATAAATAACTATTTGTTAAGCTTTCTGTTATTACTTGCAAAAAAGTTGATGTTTTTGACATATTAAACAGAATCTGACTAAACCAAAATTTTGTATCGCTTTCTGAAGTTGATTACAGGTAGAAACACGACTACTTATGAAAATATCCCCAAACTTTTGCGTTGTGAGTATATTATGTATGTTATATATTTGATATTATTCCTGGATTATTATTATCACCCCATAGTAATTTTCTCATGAATATGCACTCTTTTGGAGGAATTTTTTAAAACATTAAATAAAATGAGCTTAGATTTATCTTGTAGGTTGTATGTTCTGTATTACTTGATTAATTCTATCGAAATTTAAATTGGGAATTTAGATGGGTATATATCCATAGCTATTAGGTACGGTGTTCGGTTCCTTAGCCAAATAAAGGTTTAATTGACGATACTTCATGTAATTTAACAGTTCAATTTATTTGTGGAGATTGACGATTGTTCTATCATGTATTCCTTCCCATAATCATTGAAAATATTTTCAGCTATTGCTATTGACAATCTCTCTTACAATATTATAAAACTTTTTTATTGGGTCTACCCTTAGGATCTTGACATCAGAAGATTTCATAAAATTATTTACTTTTGATTTATATTGTTTGGATTTCAAAATGGAAGCGGCATTTCTCATGTCAGATTTTGTTATTGTGATACTCCTCAAGAAATAAATGAGAAAATGAACCATTTTGATCAAAATTTCGTATTTTTTGATACCACAAATGGATTTCGGCCTCAAAAAAGGAATTTCAGCACTCTTTTTGCTAAATGCACAATCGACAGAAAGTCTCAGATTGAATAATTCTATTAGATTTTCAGCAAAAAATAAAAAATTCCATACGCAAAACTTTTCCAAAATCTAATTCATCGCCCCTTCACTTTTCAGTGGGATACGTCAATGGTCCAAGAAAACATCATTTCTCAATACTCTAGTCAATTTAAGTATTTATCAGAGGGCACTGGTAATCCGGTATTGGCAATAATTCCATAAAAACATACTTTCTGTCCTTTGTGCTCCAAGGCCCAAGACCCTATTATTGTGGATAAGAGTCTTTTAAGGTACTCCAGACCAATCTAGATCTGATCTGGTAAGGATTTCGTTGCTCATCAGAGAATTTAATATTTATTTTTGTAACTAGTGCGCGAAATGCTACTTTGGTGAACGAGAATAGAATTTTTGGAGACCACTGCAAACTAGTATATCATGCAACGATCATGTAATAACCATTATATGGGAGTGGCATACACTATTTTTTGTACGAAAAATTTTTATTTATTTTAAGAAAATACTCATATAAAAAAATGTACTGCCCGTGACTCGAACCCGGAATGTGCAGATCGAAAAAAAACCTTTTGTGGAGCCTTTATCCACTGCGCCACGGGACCACATGGTTCAACTTTAGCATAAAGAGTATGAGTATGTTACTGTTATGAAATATTGGTAATAAATTACTGTAAACAAAAATATTAAGTTTAAATATGTATTTGCCTTGGTCATTGAGTATTTTCAGTCTGGTAGTCGACATATCTTTCGAAAACTAACGCAAAAGATTTAAACTGTCATAAAACACTGTCAAACTATCAAACATTCTACAGAAAATATTGGGTCTGCCTTCTTGGGTATTTGAAAATCTAGAATTCTATTGGTAAATTTTCCAGTTTTATAATGAAAACCAGTGTTATAATGAGTATCATTATGAAACTGAAAATTGGCATTTAATTAACAACTTATAGTATAGGAGTAGAGAAAATATTTTTTTTGCAGACGTCAAAATCTATTTAAAAAAATATTATTAATAAGTAAAATGCATGATTTATTATAAAAAATAGTGTTGAGCTGACTAAAAATGTCTTTCCTAATCAAATTTTCATTGTTTCTATGGAAAAAAAGTGGCTGGTGTTAACGACAATGGTAATTATTTTGAAATACAAAAGTCTCATCAATTTACATGCAGTGTGCGAAGTACTTCGCACCCTAGTGTCATGGTAACTTGAAAATCCGAAAAAAAGTGTCACTCCGCATATTGTTGTCAATGCGCAGACCTTGTCATTCTTCGACGTTTTTAGAGAAAAAAAATTCATTAAATCATATCCCAACTCGATAATTTTTGTGATTTTTATGTTCTGCAATTTTTGATAATTTTCTAGATCTCTTCACACCTGAAAGCACTTGTTCGTCCCGAGTTTTACATCAAAGGATTACCATACGCTACAACTATTTTCAATTATTATCTCTGCCCCTATGATCATCACCATCACTGTTGTAGTGATGTAAGCTTTTAATGCGGGGAATTTAAAGATAAAAGTATCATTAATTAATAAGTTTATCTCACTCGTATCACGTCAGATTACGTCTTCCAGTGTACAAAATGTAAAATCCACCCCTACAGCAAACGAAATCTAATCTAGATCCAATTCACCTATCCATTATAGCTTGTTTACGCATGACTTAAAGAACTGATCATAATACAAAATTGTAATTGAAAACGCGCATGTCTAATGCAACTTTATATATACACAGTTATATATCTGTCACGTTGAGATTTCTCCGAACGAGAAATATTATATCTGTGAACCTAAACAACAAGTTGCAATAATTGATGTTGAAAGATGATCAGAGCTCATCTAAATCCCTAAACATGTACTCGTGACGAGTATATTGGTAGGAAGCGGCACATGTACGTATCCATACATTATTGGAGGGGTATAATTTCTATGGAGAAAAAAAAAACTGGTAGGTTTTACAAGGAGCTACCAAATTTCTTTTTCACTGCTAGCAGTGAAGTTAACAACTATTGCTTCTTCCAGCCAACTGCGAAGTTGAATTTCTTTATCAGTGGTTAATAATTTTTTCCATTATTAATCTAGGTCAATAATTGACAAATTCAAATATTTTGAGAATTCAGTTCAACAAAAGCTTGTGCAACATAATTTTGTATAGCCAGGAGATTGCAGTCTTCAACATATCTGCTGCTTGAAATTACATATCAAGATGAAATAATTTGAGTAAATATGCCATTTATTTAAAATTCGCGCTCAACCAAAAATAACTGATGACATGACGAGTACGTTCATATTATCACAAAACAGTCTAACCTGTTAGACTGTTTTGTGCATATTATATCAAAAACTGACAGTGTACTTGTCAGTCAGACGACGGAGTAAACGCTTCTCGTGGTGCGTTCGTGAATTATTTCCAACTTTTGTCTTAAATTCGTTCAGTATTGGGAAAAATTGTATATGTGTTGAAAACATTTATGAACCTCGCACCTCGCAATCTCGTGCTCGGTCAATAATAATAGTCTCCACCACGTTGGTGTATAATATACTATTTTTTATGTAGAAAGTTTCATTTATTACACAGCAACCAACATTATTATACCGTGACTTCAGGGGATTTTAGTGTTTCCAGAGGTGGATTACAGCAGTTAAGAGTTGGAAGATCTTAATGTTTGATTCTTTTCAAATTTGGTTTTAGGAAATAACATTAGTGGCGCCCTTAAACTTTTTCTCCTCTTTTCCAAATTCCAATTTCAACCTATTTTCATCAGATAACAAGGCCCTGCATGAGAACTGGGTTTGTTATCTCCAAATTTGAATTCAGTTTGGCACGAACCCACGTTATTAATTTTTTCAAATTCTCATCATCGCGCAATGCCGTGAGTCACAGAGTTTGGTTTCATAGTTTTTCATAAAGCGTTTTCGATTATTTACTTTTGGCTGCTAGTAGCAGCTCGTAGTGACTGAATTCCGTTCGTTTATTACCGGGCGTGATGCCTAGTCATACCTTTCTCTTGTCCCTCAAGCACATACCGAAAAGTATGAGCTTCAAGCCACAGACATTAAGTTTGACGTTTGTCCGGTTTGACGTTTATTTAAAGGTTAAGATTGTGCCGATTACGATTTAATACGATTTAAGTCTCACTAAAAATATCTAAATAAGCAAAATTTTATTATCAAAAACATTATAATTGAAAGCTGTTCTTCTAACACTACAGGAAATTCATTGGCATTGGCACATGTCAGGTGGTTTTGAGGATCCCAAGAAATTGTGTTCGTTTTGCTTAAAAGTCGTGACGACTGAGGCGTCACACACAAGTACTTGAAGCCCAAATGAACGAAATACCGATAATACCGAGATAATTTTGTCATAGAGAATGCTTCAAGCGTGTTGCTCAAAGATAATAGCCCTCGGCCTGCGGCCTTATCAAGCAACACGCTTCCAGCATTCTCCATGACAAAATTATCTCGGTATTATCAAGACCCTAGGGGTATTACTACTGAAAATATCGGACGCAATTGTCACTGAAATGCTAAAAGGAAATATTTCTTGAATTTTTGTATCTCCACTTTCAAACATCTACATAAATATGACAATTAAAACCATTTTTTGTTGTTAAAATACCATCCATTTTGAATGATCCATCAAATCGTCATAATGAATAATCAATAATGTATAATATCTGGATTGAAACTGAATTTTTTCAATAATAAAAAAATGTGACACGTCTTTGGTGCGAATATCATCCGAGTTTAACTGAATTTCCAAGTCTGCAGATTCTGCTTACGCCAACGTTGATGGATACGCTGAGCCTAAGCATAACACCATTTCCTTATAGACTGCTTTCGGAGACACGAGTAAATATCGTCTTGGTTTGCTTATACGCCGTTAGTAAATATTGATAGCTCATAATGTAACTTCCTTCCCTGCAGTGTGCAATGCAATTTCTATCGATTTTCGAGGAATGGAGGAGCCGCTTTAAACCTTATATAATGTGAGTGCCGAACGGGTTGTTGCTTCTGACGGATTCTCTTTTCGACATATTTCTTTATTATGTGGAAATAAATTGGATACCATCGATTTTTGTCTTCGTTTATTCGGTGATTGGAACAGGCGATCAGGGTTCTTTATTACATCGTGGGAAAAAATAAATACTTTTCACAGTTATGTACTCACGTTAATTGCCAGGAATCTTGAGGCTACGAAAATACATTTTGAAAATAACCTTAGACAAATGGAAAAAAAAATTATTCAACATGAAAATAGGGAAAAATTGCGTGTGAGAGAAAGATACTCACCTTCTAGTTCCTGATTCCAGCATTATGTCAATTTTAGGAAGTTACTACAGAAACCGTTCAAATTGTTGCCTTAAATACAATCTAAAATCAGTGATATTATGAGGTAATTTTTACCTAGTTGCTGGTTATAACCAAGTGGTTCTGTATCTGTAGAGTAGGGAGGGTGAGTGTGTAGACTCACAGCACTTAGGCAACATGTGACCCATTGTACATCCTCCCGAGGAGTTGTCCACCTAGGTCATTGTCCATCCTGTCCTTCTCAGGAAGGTGGACAGGTCACTAGGAGACATCTCCTTTATATCGGCAGGTGTAGGCCAAGACTCACCGAACACACACTCTCTTATTGACGATAACTCCGGACACTCGCATAAGACATGGCTGACAGTTTCATCTTCCTGTTCACACATCCTGCATAGAGGTGTGGTCGCTAGCCCCATAGTATGGATGTGTTTCCTTAGTTGTCAGTGACCAGTCAGAAATCCTACTGTTAAACGTAGGTTTTTCCTGGCCATCGCCAAATATTTCTTCGGCGCCAGCTTCCCAGGGTCGCCCAGGGTGATCCTGGCAAGACTGCATCCTTTGATTCCATCTCATCTCTTAAGGGATTGAGCATGGGTGTAACGTTTGGCTAGTTCCGCAATTGTCGAAGTCGTTAGGCCGTAGGTGTCACTGGGTCCTAGAATTTTTAGTCCAGCGGCTTCCCTGGCTAAAGAATCAGCAATGCGATTTCCTTTACTCCTGTCGTGCCCTTTAACCCACCTCAGGATAATGTTGTTATCTGCCGAGACGTCAGCTAAATCTTGGTGGCACTCTAGTACTAGCCTCGATATAACACGTTGTCTGTTAAAGGCTAATAGGGCTTGTCTACTATCAGTACAGATTATTATGTTTTTGCCAGAAATTCCTCTTCAGGTTAGTTCTTTTGTGGCAATTGAGATACCAGCCAGTTCTGTTTGAACCACGCTGGTATTGTTTCCCATTTCCCACTTAATCTTGAGGCTTAGTGCTCTCGAGTAAACTCCACAGCCTGAGCCTTCTTTCATTTTTGAACCATCTGTATAACCAAGTGGTTATTAGCGGTAACAGGTGGCTACTCACTCGCTATTAAAATGAAGTGGTTACGATTATTTCTTGACGTTTCTTAAAATCAATG
Source organism: Galerucella pusilla (assembly GCA_910591695.1). Taxonomy (NCBI): domain Eukaryota; kingdom Metazoa; phylum Arthropoda; class Insecta; order Coleoptera; family Chrysomelidae; genus Galerucella; species Galerucella pusilla. The sequence continues at coordinate 34,761 of CAJUYI010000991.1, read as the reverse complement.
AAATGCTTCTTTATTTGTCACAAGGGTAAGTTTCAACCATGGAGCTAGTATTAAGAGGAGTCGCTACGCCTGTCATGAAAGTGGTATCGGTTTCGCCATTTTACTACCACTACTCTGTCAACTTGACATTAGTATTGTTTTGTGGATGTGAATTGGGTATTTTTCGATTTTCTTTTTGTTAGTGTCGTTTTTTTCTATTTCAATAATTGAACAATAATGGTTTCTTGTGCTTCACGAAGTTGTACAAGTAGAGACAGTGTAAATACGAAAAAATCATCAGGAACAACATATCATAGATTAGTAAACAATCGAAATAGGACTGAACTGGAATATATTTCTTTGTGCTTCAATAAGTTTTATTCAACTTCATATTATATTCAATGTTTGTAGATTTCTTAGAACTCCATCAATAAGATAGGTGGTTGAAATTTGTGAAAAGAGGTTCTCGACAGCCAACAAACTACAGTGTTTCTATATTATCAATTTCATCTTGTAAAAAGGACGATAATGTGCACTTTAACGAAGAAAACCACCTCTAATCAAAAATTCAAAAAGCCGCTACGCTATATCTAGGTGAAAAAGAATTTCACTAGTGAATATATTTTCATTGATGGAAAATTTAAATAGTCCGGCTCTGCCGTCGACGCCATATTGCTAACATCACAATGTCACTCATGTGATACCACTTTCGTATTATAAGATAGTCGACTGTGTCATTTCCTCTTAATAGTAGCTCCATGGTTTCAACCAATTATGTCATTATTATAGTGGGAATAAATCTCTTGTGATTATTCTCGGGAATAATCACTGTGGCTTTTATTTGCCTAGCAAGTGTAAGATAGTTGTCAAAATAATTACCTAATTGTGTCAACGCGATATATAAAATGGGTGAGAATTATCGGTTTAGTACCTTTTCTGATGCAGGAATAACAAAAAAAAATTCTAGAAACTACTTCGAAAAATACTCTTATAAGTAATTAGTCTATATGGAGACAATTTAAGACCATCACCAAAGAAAGAAATTATATTCTGGATCAATCTACTACAACAGCTACTCTGGCGTTGATTTTGAAAGATTGGGTTTATAACATAAAAAGAAAAAAATTAAATTTTGAAATAATTCTATGATAGTTTTATTGATCATTCGGAAATAGCCACTCGAGCCCAGCGGGCTCTCGTGACTATTGCCTGGCAACAAATTTTCAAAAAATCTGTCAAATTATTTTCAATTTATTCTTACTCTCTTGTTATATTAATATTGATAATTGGCTGTAAATGTTACAACATAACCTTAAAGGTATTTGGTAGCTGTCGTGTGTTAAGTATTGTGATACAAGACAAGTAATGTTTGTCAACCAAAGTGAGTAAGGGAATATTCAAAAGAATCCCTCAGAGACTAATGTTCACCATTCGTATTTTTTTCCTTCCTTCCAAATCGCAATTATACAGTTGAGATATTCACGTTTCAAAACAAAAGTGGGGGGTTCGAACCACTGCCAGTTACCCACCTATTATCACCGTAGTCACTGGCTTGACGTTTTGGTATTCACCGTTTGTGGCAAAAAATTTAACGGTTTTAACTTCTCATGACCAGTAGCTAGCTAAAATTCACCTATTGTAATAACTTCAGTTGCCGTAGTCAAGAGGTTCTTTCCAATATCTAAGAAACTGGCAGGACTTGACTTATGCTTAAGATGCAATAAAACCATAAGACTTCGGATTTACCGCGCAGAGCTGCACTTTCCCCGATGAAATAGATGAAAAATGAAGTATTCATAATAAGAATGACCCAAAACTATTACAAGGTTTTCAGGTAATGATTTATCATTCGCTATAGTCTGTTTCTTATTGTCTGACAGCACGCGAAAAGGTCACAGATGCTAGTCAGGTAGTAAACCATAAGCGTCCCCGTTCATCTAAGGAATTTATTTACTATTTAATTTTATACCCGATCTTATATACAGGGTGTCCCAAATAAGAGTGACTGATTATGAACATAAATGCCCAGCTTATTAATTGCTCCAAAGAGATGGGGTTTTCACTAGTTCCACTAGTTTATCGTAGAGATTTTTTTAGGCTTGGCTGGCATTTCATCCCATCAACACAGGGTGTTTTACTAATGTTGGTCAAATTCAAAGGGGGAAATATGTATTATTTTAAATGGAACACCCTATAATTTTTGATCTCATTCGAAAAAGCAATCATTCTTTTTTCCAAAAATGTATAGTTTTCTATCTTTTGTTCCATTAACCACAAAGATATTCGAGGTTTCAAGTAGTAGTACATTTGTAATTAGTAATTTCATATGAACGAATTTTGATGCCTTAAATCAACTCATGTTGTGACCGTTATATGCAGCATTTATTGTAACTTTTTTGTTCTCCCTCCTTCATATGTATTGAATATTGTTATCATGTTTTCTTACTAAATAAACTGTTTGTCAGATTTGTTGGCAATTATTCACGTAATTAAAAATGTACTACTACATGAAACCTCGAATATCTTTGTTGTTGATGAAACAAAAGATGAAAAAACTATACATTTTTGGAAAGGGGAATTATTGCTTTTTCGAATGGGATCAAAAATTATAGGGTGTTCCATTTAAAATAATAAATATTTTCCCCTTTGAATTTGACCAACATTAGTAAAACACCCTGTGTTGATGGGATGAAATGCCAACCAAGCCTGAGGAAATCTCTTTGATAAACTAGTGGAACTAGTGAAGACCCCATATCTTTGGAACAATTGATAACCTGGGCATTTATGTTTAAAATCAGTCACTCTTGCTTGGGACACCCTGTATAAAGGTAATATAAATGTGAATTCGGTTAGTGAAAATAACTAACTGACCTTCATACATTTTTAGAATAAATACAGTTAAAACAATACATTATTTTTGAAATAATCTTGTAACGCAACTATTCTGACTGAATATTTCATTAATTTGGCGCAGGTCAATTCTTGGGAATTGAATTATGAAAATTTAACTATATTTTCTTCAATTAGTTTAATTTAATAAAAATGAAAATATAACTTGTTAATAGGCCTGAACGGATGAATTTTATTTCAACTGTAATGTTGACCGAATTGAATAAGCAAAATGAACTAATATCGTAATCTCCGCCACAGCCGCGATGTTTATCGTTTATCTGGCATTGTTCAGTTTTATTACCATATTGTATTTTGAGCTGAAACAGGGATGTATAGATAACCAATACAGACACCTACTTGTTTTGCATTAAAATTTTAGTATTTACTTGTAAAATTCTTAGGATCACTCTGTAAGAGATAAATTTCTATTTGAATATTTAATGAGGCTACTGTGCTGTCAGACATTAAGAAATAAACATTAACAAAATAAATACGACCCTGTCACGGCTGATACTTTTATGACTTTATTGCATGTTATTACCCGGTCTTAGTTCAGGTCAGTTTCTCAGATATTGGAGAGAACCAAACTTGGCAGTGGTTTCAGCGCCCACTCTTGTTTTAATATAATGAATGACTAGACTATCGTCGTTTTAGTGATGAGGTTATGTTGATTTGTCGTAAATTCTTTTCATGTACGAAAGAGTTGGAAGACATCTGATGATGTTATGCTTCCAACCAAATATTTTCTGGATCTAATCAAATATGGGATTCTCTTGAATATCAGTAATTCTGACAATAGTGAACTTTCGTATTATATTCTGCATTATATAATTCTGCGTAGTGAATAAACTGTTGTTGTACTACTTAAAAACACTATTTTTTAAGGTTATGTTGTGACATTCACAACCGATTATGGTAAACACTTCATTTTAGTGAGTAAACCAGCTCCAGTTACCGCATATAACCACTGGGTCATAGCCAGCAGCTCGCTAAAAATCACCTATTGTGAAGTATTGTGGAGTAGTTTGTAATTTTTATTCGCCAGGAGGAGGAGAAATCAAGATTTACTTACTGTGACGGAATTATATTCCCTTACAGTTCTACGTGTTAAAGATTTTTTCGCACGGCACTTTGCCCACGCCACATACATTTATATAGAGAATCAAATAGAATCGACAAAAACTTAGTATGCTACTGTCACCTTCAAATACCTACTCAGTTGTCACAAAACTGTCAGATTATATTGGAAGTTTTTAAATTCGAAAAGGTAGTTTCTAATAACAGAGAATTTGATGAGAAGAAATGACGTTCAGGGTTTGATCATATATACAAAATTGTACAAATTTCACCATCAACTATAATTTGGAATGAGAAAGTATAGTGTGCAACATGTGGAGAAAGTACTTTTCTCACTAGTGTGTTGAACTTTCCCCACTTGCTGCACAATATACTATTGTATGCGTCAAGTTTGACAATCCAGCCTTAATACGGCTTGCGCCTGGACCTAGAGATCTTCATGGACGTCCAGGAATGTTAGGCTTTTCTTACTCGATAAACAATGTACTGTACAATATTGCGGCGCCTGTGGAACAATCAGTCAGTTTGATGGAATCTGATGTATTATTGGTCAATTTAGACACCAGAGAAAATGGTTTAACATGAATAATTTGGTTCTTGGTTTTCGTATGTTGTAGTTTGTGGGTCATTGCTTAAGCTAAAACCACTGCTTAGCTCGTGTGAGCAATATTGGTTTCCATTTTAAAATCCACTTTTATCGTAAGTATATGCTTTCGAATATAAAATTTTTGAATTGAATTACTCTTCAACCATCAATAAAGTATTGATCGGGTGACTCTCAAGCTTGGGGCTACGTCAAACTGTAATATTCTACGTCATCAGTTCTGTTTGACTGGTCAAGCTTGACAAACTATTTTATCGTGGAATGCCTGCTTAGTTGTCGAATTTTATTTCTCCATGCGCAAATTGAAAACAAAAACAAAATTATTCCAGAACCAATAAAAAACGTCCTCTTTTTTAGAATTTTCCCCACATTTTCTAAGGACGGTTGAAAAATGGAATGATGTTGGCTAACCTCGAAAAAATCAACTAATAACTTGTATTTACTATCACTGGATTTTTTCAGGCATACAAATTTGTCATATTAATTTGTTTGATCTTCACTCAAAAAAAAATACAATTTCGTATCTAGAGTGAAACTTCATTATACCTCTTCCACTGAGATCCTCTTATCCCTCGATTATTAAAGTGCTGGAAGAGTTAATATTGTCAATCTCTTTAGTCCGAAGCGGTTTTGGGAAGTCCCAAATCCCTCCTTAAGTTCAGAGGATAGCCTGTAAAGAGTAGATAAATATATAGTGGAGTAACTCCTGGTGAGAATATGAAATACCCAAGAAATTGTATTTTGAGTAAGTCGTAGTTGATTGCTTTCACTGGAAAATGATTAGTTTCATCCTATTTAACAAACGCTTGAAGGTCTTTGGAGAATTATGTTATTTTTAAAACTTGGAAGTTTAAGCCGCGTCTTGTAGATGAATTTATTGAATGCAGTAGGGCTTTATTTCAAATAGAAGTAACGTAAAATTGGATAGTGGCTTTCACACAAATGTGTAAGAAAATAATGAGATGATAGTAGATTTGGGTTCAGCTCAGTCATCTAATGTAAGCACGTGATTTGAGGTAGCCATAAAAGAAATCTCTCTATGAATCATACGTTCAGTAAGTTGAATAGGGAATATAAGCATCCAAAAAATCTCTAGTCCGTCTCTCGTAGTGGACAGACACTACATTGTGCCGAAATCAAATGCTTCAAGGTACGAGGTCAAAGTTTCAGACCGTTCCGTTCAAACCTGTACCTATGCTGAATTTTTAAAATTGATGAATCAATCAAAGCATGGAATCGAGCCCAGGAAATTCCAGTTCAATAGTCTTTTACAATTTCCGTTGTCTCAACAAAAATGCTTTGACAAATCGGTTTCTGTTTTTGTAAAAAATACTCACTCCAATCGACAATTTCTCGATGGTATGGAGAATTTTAACGTGGGCGGATTAGTCTTAGCGACGATCCAGCAACAGTTCCACCAACAATGGCAGTAACTCAAAAAAACTTCGAAGGCTAATCCAAGAAGATCGACATGTAACATATCGTGAAATCAAAGCATCATTTGGTATTTTAAAGACTACAATTCAAATTACCTAAGAGAGTTTCAATTTTTTTTTTAAAACTATAACTCATTTTTATTGTGATTCGAAACACCAAGAATATTTTGCTCCAGAAAAGCATGCGTTGACTCAAATATGCCGTGGAAATAAAAAAATTTTCATTTGAGTCTTGCATATTTGTTCTTGGTCTTGCAAATTCAGTCCTAGTATTGGTCTTGTTCTTTTTGGTTTTGCGAGGAAGCAAAACCAAGACCACTTTTGCTCATTACTAAAAAAAAAGGAGGTCAGTCCCAACCTAAGTCTTAACTGCTATTCCACTTTTCCAAAAATTGAGAATAAATTGCGCGATCAAAGATTCCAGTCCCCAGAAGATGCAGTTAACTCATTCAAAAGCTCTTTTTTGAAAGTACCACCAAGCAAGAAGAATAACCGCTATTAGAGTTGGTAAAAAAGGATGCAAAAATGTATTTCTTTTCTTAGGAAATACTTCGAGAAACAATAGTGCGCGAACAACCTTTCAAACTGTCCATTGATTTGCAGTAGGAAGGATTTCTGTACTCAGTAGGTCGAAGTAAACATCACTTGGAATGCTCCCAATTTAAACCTTCAACTCTTTTGGATGTTGGGTATGTGCACTCAATTCTTGGTTTTGAATTGCCTTTCGCATAGGTACGTTCCACTGTCTAGTCCTTTTTATAACATAACAAAAACGAGTTTCTGTAGTTGAATTGTGTTCAGAATATTTTGATTTTGCAGTTTTGCACCCACGAAAGTATCTTTGAAAGCAACGTACAATCCTTATCGCATTTAAGAAACAACCAATCCTTCTATAAATTAGCCGTTATTTTTATTCCTGACAAATTGTTATCCTCCGTCTCCTAGATTTATACTTAACTTGTTTGTTGATTTTTAATCCTTGACGAACGCCAACTATCGCAAACAAATCTATCTTTTAACGTGGAATCGTTCACGGAAAACTAAGTGTATCGATTGACCGATGTGATCGCAAAGTGTTTTGACGAGATATTTATCCAGCGAGAGGCGGCAAGCACCAGCGGGTGGTATCGTGGCTGTGAGACCGCATAAATAGGCGAAGAAGCGGATGAATATACGCCCTACACAAGCGTAGGTTTTTTTCTTCCTAAAGGATTACAATTCCTGGGTTGATACTCACTCATTTCTTTCGAAATTTACAAAAATTATATTGATGTGAGTTATACGATGTTTTCAAATCCTTAATATCCATTGTTGGAAACACTACTTCTTGTTTCTTAATCATCTTCTACGCTTCTTTTTGACTTTCAGCCACTTTTCAGAAGGATCCAAAGCTTACTAACCACCTTTTGTTGGAAGGAATTGTGGTTGGGGCGAAAGGATCCTGAGCTGGATGTACAGTGCAATAGTGGAACCAATAGTCACTTATGGAGTGATTGAGAGGTAAAACTAGCTTATTAACGACGGGAATCAACCTATCCGGGACTCAAATACTAGCCTGTATATACAATCCCCTGTATTGTCCATATCCAATGGCAGCCATGGAGGTGGTTCTCAACTTCACACCACACAAAATTGACACACACACAATTCACACCACACAAAATCTGCATAATTTTACTTTCCCGCACTAGTGCTGGAAAGTGACACTTTCAAAGCTAAAATGCGTGCGTGAAAGTGGGTTAAAACGCACGGTCGTAGAAAAAGATAATATGTATTGTCAATCTGACGTTTAATAATTTTCAATAAAAATTTCATCAGTTTTAATCAAATATTATTCATTTTTATTTAAAACTATAGTTGTGAAAAGTACAATTGGTAAATTAATTGAATCGTTAGATGCAATACCAAATTTTCGCGACATTATTAATTCAGTTGTCAGGTTGACGTTTAATTAATTTTTAATGAAAAATAAACACCAAACTGAAAACATCGCAATAATACAGCGGTGATTGGATGAAATTGGACACATGACTTAAAATTGAGTAATTTGATTGGTTACTATATTTAGTACAAAATTATCAAGGAAAACTATGTCTGCTGATCTTTACAATAGTTACTTGAGAAGACAGCTTAATTATGGAGAGATTCTCTTAGATTCATCTGTTCATTGATAACTCCAAATTGTGGGTCTCTTAGGTGCCTTCTAACTTATAATTCTTGGAGTGTTCTTATCACTTATATGTAGTACTTCTAGTTCTGTGCTAGGTGTTAATGAATGTGTAGCATCAAGAAGATGTTCCGCATAATGGGATTTACCTGCTTATTTCAATCTGTATGCTCCTCAGTGTTCATTGGGTCTAACTTCGACTGGTTGGACCAATATAGAGAGCAATATAGTTTGGCAAGTTTATCTGGAGCTATGCAGCATCGGTAAGAGGCGAGGAAAAACATGGCGTATATCTGTCAAACGTACAAATGGCGTACGGTACCTATTTTACCAAGTAAAACTGAAATTACAAAGGTAACTGACAATACCAACGCCACTGGATAAATCAATATCAGTCAATTGACGGAGTGAGAGGGAAGAACATACGCTCGCGCTTGCCAATGAGAAGTCACCTGGTCGATAAAAATCACAAATTATGTAATCGGAGGGTGTGGTCATTATGGTTTTCGTACAGCGTTGCCAGAGCTTTAAGAAGCCCATAACAAATTTGGAAAAGTGTTCTCTTTTAATATTCATGAATTGGAAAAGAATGTTAATAGAATAAATCCAAGGAAACAAGCACATTATGAAATTAACGTTCAATCATATTTTTAATATTGTTAATAATAAAAAGTCCCATTTATAATTATTATCACTACATAATCGGTACTTCAACTTTTTCATAGTTGAACGTGGCAATGTCGAATGTTTTCGACTGCATTCCTTTCACGGTTTCAGATAAACTTGCCAAAGTATACATTCCGACATTGTAAATTGGAGTCTAACCTCCATCCATTGCTTAGCATTGAACAATAAAAACCAAATAAAATATCATATGAGGACCCACACCATTATGGCCAACCTGTCAGTGACGTCTTTCTGGAATGTTCTATCAGCTTTTTGTTATTTTTTATGTAGAAAACTATTAGACTGAGACTTTAAAGCCATTTCTTATTCTCTGGCTGAAATTTCATCAATATTTTTGGTACATTTTTTAGAACTTTAGTTCTTTACGTAAGGTTGGAGCGACCGGGGGTCGCGGCGCAAAAGATCTGACCGTTACGTTACGTTGCTGCGTTATGTGCCTTAAGCACGTGCGCTCTCTCCTCAGTCTCTCTCTCTCTCTCTCTCTCTCTCGTTTACGAAGCAGCGATTGATAGGATTTAGAGCTTGCGCAAAATGTTGATTGAATCAACAGAAAAAGGAAATGGCAATACGTAAGTCAACAAAATTTATATCATATTTTTTATAATTAATACTACTGTATATTTTTGTTAGATGAAGTTACATCCAGAGTGAATAAGTTCCTATATTAAAATGTATATTCATTTATTGATTCAAAAAATTTGATTATTGCTTAAAAGGAACTAAAGTTCTTACCGTGTGTCCCGCGACACGTTCTTCAATTTTTGACAGTATGCTGAGACTATTCTCAGGTACTGAGTAGAAGAACACTAGACACCCTAGATCTTTCACATCCCCTTAAGTATCATTCCGATACACGACATACATACAACCATCTCTTGTTTAAACTAAATTTAAATTTCGCTCCAACTCATGCAGTTTTACGATCAGTCTGTTTTCTATGCTTTCTTAGTATCTAGTTGAGCTTCAAGTTTAGCTAGTCAACTGGTAGACATTCTCCAACATTCTAGCAATATCAGAACGAAAGAGTACGATATTTCTAGTTTTTGAATTCGTTTATTAGAATTGTTTGTGTACAAACCTACTCTATGTTACAACAAATTTTTGACAAAAAATACCTTCCCAGGTGTTTTCTCTGTGTAATGAAAATACTGACCTAAAATGGGCGTTTTCACACTTTTTTTCATTCCGTATTGGAATTTAAAAATGTTTTATTTTGATTGTGGTAAATTTGCACCCGTTTTGCGCCGCCACTGTCTAAGTGTGCGAATACTGAAGAGTACTGCAAAGTCGAGAAAGGTAGGTAGATAAATATTGGGAAAAAGAGCAGATTATTTTCATTTTCCTATTTACATTTCATGATAAAAAACCCACCTGCTGGAATAATTTCTACTCGGAAGGTATTTTCGAGAAAAATATTTGTTCGTTGTCTGAGTGCTTTGGAAGCTTTTACGCAGCAAGACGGAAGCAACTACAGATAATTTTAAGTGTATTGATAGATCATCTTGAAGAAAAATAAATCGACGGTGAAATTATATTTTCTTATTTCTATTTAAATAGCATCTTATAGCGTAATCACAATTATTATAATATATTTTTGGAATGAGAAAGAAAATGAAATTTTCAACAAATCTAAAAAAAAATTACCAATGTTACTTTTGTGAAATGCAAATAAAAATATGTAACTACCGCTGTAATTCAGAGTATTAGGTATGGTCGTTGTGAATTGAAGGACTCTGGATGGGAAATATGACATACAACACGAATTGTGGTTGATATAAAATCGATTGTATTTGAATGAGGGTTCGGCACTGAAATTTTATTCGTTTTTAACATTTGCCATAAATGAGCCCTTCTATCCGAATCAGCATTTTTGATTGCTGTCAACAGAATTTTACATTTATGATAGTGTCAGTTTTTTTTTGGTGGAAAACGTGCATGGAAAATAAAACTCGAAATTGCTTACTCCAGTTGTATAAAATGCAACGGATATGCTGCACTACTAGTGATTAAAAATCGAGACTAGCGGGTTCGAAAATTTTACCATGCTTATGTTTAAAATACTTTTTTTACTCCCATACTATAAGTTGTTAATTAAATGCCAATTTTCAGTTTCATTATGATTCTCATTATAACACTGGTTTTCATTATGAAACTGGAAAATTGACCAATGGAAATCTAGATTTTCAAATACCCAAGTAGGCCGACCCAATACTTTCTGTAGAATGTCTGACAGTTTGACAGTGTTTTATGACAGTTTAAATCTTTTGCGCTAGTTTTTGACCAAGGCAAATACATATTTACACTTATTATTTTTGTTTACAATAATTTATTACCATTCGAGTGCCGGGCAGTACATTTTTTTATATATTTTTTTAAAATAAAATTTCTTCGTAGAAAAAATAGTGTCTGCCACTCTTATGTGATGGTAATTAATACACAAGCATTAGCCGGGATACGAAACGAGCCAAAGGCGACTTTCGTATGGTTAATGCGCCTTTGGCTAGTTTCGTATCCCGGTTAATGCTTGTGTATTAATAACCATCATCACATGATCGTTGCATAATATACTATTGAAGGAAACCAAGCCACTTCCTATGATTTTAGCATTAAAACAACTACAAAAAATAAACGACAACTTATAATTGAATTTGCAGACATTGACAACTCTAACAATTTATTTTAGAAGACAAAGGATTATCATAATGTCGGATAGTCAAGCAGCCATTAAAGCACTGAGCGACAGTGAAAGAGAGGATCTGACCATTGGAAAGATCTAGTAGAGCTTATACAATCAAAGACTCTTCTGGTAACTACAACCTGTTGAGATCAAACGAATGCATAAGTCAAAGTAAAACTGCGCTAAGAGTTATAACAGGGATCCTAATGGGACATTGTCGCCTGAATGGGCACCTGGAAGAATACCTCACGATAGTGGAGGAAGAAGAATGCAGGTTTTGTGGAATGGAAGAAGAAACCTCCATCCACATACTTTCCAGCTTCTCAGCACTTCAGAATCCTAGAGCACAGCACCTGGAAGATTACTGGATAGAACGGGAACATTTACCTAAGTTGAAGCCTGCAGACATCCTAAAATTTCTCCGGGAAATAGGACTAAAGGAACTACTAGCTTCTGAGACTCTCCTCAGAAAATGAGTAGAAGTAAAAGTGCACAATAGATCTTTTAGGTCTCAGTGAATGTTACCCCAAAATACATACATCAATTTATTTTTAAACTGACGTTAAATGATGTTTATTTCAAGCGATTCGTTTTTGTTTCTCCTGAATGATGTGATTGAAATCACTTATATGCCACCTATTATAAGTGGGATATCAATTAAATTTACGATTTTGACTCAATCTGTCAATTGGGGCGCCAGCTAGTAGCGTGGAAACGTAAAATTTATTTTCTCGACTAGCCGGTAAAATGGTACTTCTCTCACCACTTAAAAGGTGGTAAAATTGAACTTTCTCATGGTGTAGTTGCGCTGGTGGTATGAAACCCCAGGACAAAGACACGCAAAATTATTCCTTAAAAGTCCTTCGACAAAACTGTCACACGACCTACTATGTCAAAGTCGCGAAACGACGAGGATGATGGTGGGAATGCTGACCGGACATTGTAGGCTGAGGAAACATGTGCACACAATTGGCCTAGCAGACGACAGTCTATGCAGGTTCTGCCAGGAAGAAGACTAAACCGCGGAGCACATACTCTGTGAGTGCGAAGGCCTAGCAAGGGTGCGGTTTCACTTACTCGGAGGAGAAAAACCGAGGGCAGAGAGCTACGCAAAGGAGGCGGTATCCAGGCTATTAGGTCTAATAAAAAGAATAAAGCTAGATATTGAGCTCTAAATATAGGGGGAGGACCACAATAGATCAGCAAAGGTCGCAGTGGGATAGGACAAAGAGCCACTACAATTCTAATCTAATCTAATCTAGTGTGGGATTAAAACATCATAAACGTCACTAACGTCAGTTCAAAAATAAATTGTTAGAGTTGTCAATGTCAGCAAATTCAATTATAAGTTGTCGTTGATGTTTGTTTGAAGTTATAGAGCCTGAATCAGATGGAATAATGGGATGTGTTAAGGCAGCGCCAGACATGCGGCATTCGGCGAGTAACGAGCGACTACTCGCCAAGTAGCAAGTAGTGTGGACGGGTTCATCGCTACTTGCCGATGACCAATTTTAGTCTTTGTGCAGTGCTCGCGTAGTTCCCGTTGTTTGTCGGTCTTTTGAAGCAACATCAAAGGAAACGAGTATTGGCCGTATAACGCTTTGAATCCGCATCCAACGAGTGGCGAATATCTGGTTTAGGTGCTTGTCATTTAGTGATTACTCCGCGCACACCTTGCCGAATAACTCAACTACTTGCCACTCTGCGAGCAGTCGCTCGGTACTCGCCGGATGCCGCATGTCTGGCGCCGCCTTAAGGTAAATACAATTTGTATATGAATTATCACGAACAATTATGGTGTAGGATGGAAACAATACTGATTTTTATGTTATGAAATACAATTTTTATTAAAAGAATATTACCAAACCATGTAGGATAAGAAATTATGTGTAAACCATGGCATTAAAGTGCTTGTCCAGGCCTCAAGGCGGTTTCGTCATTAAAATTGACACTATACCGCCTAGGTATACAATATAATATTAATTGTGTGTTTTGAATACGCATTGCAATAAAACCCTGCAAATAGCGGTACGATTTCATTAAAAATAATAAACAGCAATTGTGTCTTTCTTCTTCACTTTCTGTATGGCATGTTACCTTTTGATAGTAATGTAAAATCAATGAACTGGCCCATAAAATACTTCAAGTATTTTATGAACTGGCCTAATGAACTACCACTGGTAACGGAGAAAAGTATTCATATTATACAGTGTGTCGCATTTAAGATGAAGACACTCCCATATTTTCGCTGTTTGAAGAATTACAGATTCGGATTTTTGTAGAGTCATACAGGTTGATGGGCCACATTTCTTGAAATATTCAACTGAAATCTGAACTTTAAACTCAACCTACTACGATTTCACAAACAGGACCACTTCTCGATATTTTGCTTCGCGTTAGAGATATCGAAAAATATTATTGAAAAAGGTTGTTCAGAATATTATGTTAACCCCACATACCAAATTTTATCACAAAATTCGCATTTTTAATATTCTCATTCTTTACTAATTATTATTTATTTTGATAATTATTTTGCCGTGGAAATTAAAATCTTGACACGGTGTCATGTATTTAAATATTTTAGTAAAGTGAACAGCACTTTCAAAGAAATATTGATCAAATTAAACAATATCTTGTAATAATAAATGTGGGCGGGCAAAACAATTGAAAAATTAAAAATACGAATTTTTTGATAAATTTCGGTATGTGGGGTTGAAATCATATTCTGAACAACTTTTTCGAATATATTTTTTCGATATTTTTTACGCGAAGAAAAATATCGAAAAGTGACCCCGTTTGTGAAATCGTAGTAGGCTGAAATTAAAGTTCAGATTTCAATTGATTAGCTTAAAAGATGTGGCCCATCAACATGTATGACTCTGCAAAAATTCAAATCTGTAGTCTTTCAAAGAACGAAAATATGGGGGTGTCTTCATCTTAAATGCGACACACTGTATATCTAATGAGTGTTTACGTGAGAAATCTTTTTTGAGTAGATTATTTCGATGTTTGTCCATCCATTATTCAAGTAGCGTTCACTGCATGCCAGGAAATATATCAATTTTTTTCCAGATTGTAGGATTACAATCGAATATGTAAACGACTTTTTAGTTGCCTGTAGAATTTGGAACTTTTTTTTATTCCAAAATTTTTGGTTCTCTGGTGCACTCAGGATTAGAAACATTGTTTTCATATATCTACCATGAATTTGTTTTTGTTTAGACGAATTTGCAATGTTGGTGCTTACAAAGGCTTCACATATCAGTGTGTGCGGAATTTATTCATTGAAAATAGTGTAACACAGAAGTACATACACATTCTCCAACCAAACTGAGAGAAATCAAGAAATCCACTTTACCATGGACTAACCTGCCGAGAACTAGAAGAGCAGAGACGATTCTCACACGGCTTAGAATAGGTCACACACGACTCACCCACCAGCATTTACTCTCAAAAGACATTCCACCCATATGTGACATGTGTAATGTGCAACTAAGTGTATCACATATATTAGTGCAGTGTCCTAAATTTAAATTACAAAGAGAACTTCACGGCATTAAAGGTTCGTTAGAGAACATACTAAACGAAAATCACAACATAGAAAACGTATTAGGGTTCCTTAACCAAACTAATCTTTGCTCTAGAATTTAAGGTACCTACCACATAACTGTATGTATTGTATTGTATTTTATTGCTAACTAAAACCTTGTTTCTTGTATTGTCCCACTGCTAATAACCCTCAGTGGTTGATGCAGTTTGATATTAAAATAAAAAAAAATAAAAAAAAAAAAAAAGAAGTACATATGTGATGTTTTGATTTATCCTATTTTAAAATTTAAAGTGGTTGATTTAACCAAAAGTGAATTCCACTACACAAAAATCAAAATTGACATTGATTTGGTTAGGATAAATTGGCATATAAATCTCTATGTTCAAATGTTTGTCGTATACAATAAGTATAACCAAAGATTACAGAATAAAAATATTTCTGTAATCTTCAGTATAACTTTCAAAAATTAAATAGATGAGGCTTCTACTACATACTAAATGAAGAAATGGAACAATTTAATTTGTTGGAATCTAAATTATATCATATACCCCCTTTCGTTTGAGAAAGCTACTGTGTTAGCGAAACGCGTCACAACTTTAAGTTCAATAGCATGTATATTTCAACTAATCCAATTGTTTTATTTCTTCATTTAGTATAACTAACATTGGAAATCATAATACAAGACTTAAAAAATATATCAGAACTATATTTTTAAATAAAACTGTATGTTGGAAGAATTCATAAACTAAACATCAAGCTGCAAATACTTCTCGACAATTGATAAGTGCCCAAAATACTGGCCATTTGTTTGTTGACAATGATACAATTATTTGTGGGGTAATTCCCTGCATTTCGAGACGTACGCGATCCTTCAAATCGATCAAATTAGTAAGTCCTAGAGAAAAAATCAAGTGGTATCTTGCCATCCACCCAATAATTTAACCAATCGATATCTGAGGGAAAATTGTTTTTGAATATTGTCTCCTGTTTCTTTGATGATGTGGACGTGCGCCATCTTTTTCAAAATATTCGGAAATAATCGATTCATTACTGCGCACGGTATACGTGAATAATCATTCAAGAATACACCAGCCAAACAAGAAACTAGAGCCGGTGTGAATCCTTTGATGTTTTGGGGGCAAAATTTCGTGTCTTTCAAACTGACGTTGACAGATAACGGATCAAGTTACACTGAGAAAATTGTTCACAAAATGTAAATTAAATGTTAACTACACGCGGAAAAGTGAAACCAAAGAATCTCAAATAATAATTGTTTAACTTCAAGAGACCATCCATTACTCAAATGTGGTTGAGATCCAAACCAAGGGTAAATGAAACTCAAAGTCCAAACTACAACTTTAATATTGATGTTGTCCTCCAAAAGAACAAACCATATAGCTGAGCAACTAGTTTCGGTAAAATTTACCATCATCAGGCTATAAAAAAAAGGTTACAATTATCAGAAGATCAAATTGAATTAAAGTTGAATTGAGACAAAATTATATTATGTTGTTGAGATGATTTGAATTCTTAGATATTAAACAAAACTTACCTAAAATTTAATATTGACTAAAGTTATATTATATCAAATTACAATTCAGTTACCTTATGAAACATTTACTACTGTTGTAAAACCAATCAATTTCCCATCATCATCATTGCTGTAGGTATTAAAAATGGTTCGGAAAAGAAAAAGAAAAGGGGAAAACTTATGCTAAAAAATATCCATGGCCATGGAAACTTAATTATAAAGAAGTATTAAAAGAAGGAGGAATTTGTTTTATAAATTTTCATATGAAAAAACAAATGGAAGACTCGGAAGAGATTTGAGGAATTGTAGTTTCACAAATTTTTCGAGGTACTACAAAGTTAACTTTAGTCAATATTTAATTTTATGTGAGTTTTGTTTAATATCTAAGAATTCAAATCATCTCAACAACATAATATAATTTTGTCTCAATTTAACTTTAATTCAATTTGATCTTCTGATAATTGTAACCTTTTTTTATAGCCTAATGATGGTAAATTTTACCGAAACTAGCTGCTAAGCTATATGGTTTGTACTTTTGGAGGACAATATCAATATTAAAGTTGTGGTTTGGACTTTGAGTTTGATTTACCCTTGGTTTAAATAATTGTTTATTTTTATGACTTGTTTCGACAAAGTTTTAGATTGTTTAACTTAATTTATGAATTTTTCAAGTTAATTTAACAGCTCAACAAAAAATATTATAAACATAAGTTTTAGCTTTAGCTGATTTTGGAGTAGGTACCATCCATTATTAAAAATAATGACCTATTGTTTAACCAAATGATTCTTATTCTCTATATTGTTATCAAAATTATATGTGTTAGGATGTATTTATGTAGCACTATAATATGTAGGATAGGGTGAGTCTAGAAACCTGCAATACAATAATAATAGATCATATTATTATTATATTTATAATATCAGTTTACAATAGAAAGAATTTCAGTGAATGATGATATAAAATTTCAATAAGTATGGTGCTTGTTTATGAAATTTTTATTATTTATATAGTCAAAAGTTACACTTCACCAGAATCTCAATTAAATTTTACACCCAGAGAAAATGTACTGATATCTGTAACAACGAAGTTATAAAAAAGGTGCGATAGTAAACTTTTCTCCATAGATATCAAAGTTTTGTTGCGTTTTTCAATTATTATCATTCATCACTTGAATGACAGCCACGAATTGCACAAGTTTTTGGCGCCATAAATAATAAATGTAATTTTGTAAACAAATTTTATCGTTCAAAACACAAAAAAATATGTAAATAATCAAAAAACTTACAACAAAGAAGATTCTTTGGTGAACAATGAAATCACATGTCATCGACAGGTAACGGGCTTAAAATGGCGACTGTCAGACATGCGCACTCAGAAAATGAATTGTAAAATAGCACAAGCTTCGTTTCTTCTTGGGATGGTGTATTCTGTGATCATATTGTGGTTGACTTTATTGATGCCTACTATTGTTTTCTTGCTAAATTTCTGAAACACACAAGGCCATATCACTAGTAGGTATAATACAATTCAATTTAGAATAGTATATTTCCTAACTAGTGCGGAAAGTTCCAATTTTCCGCACGCGATTGCAGTCCTCCGAAACTCCGCTACGTGTCGTTCGGCCAAGCAATCAAGTGAGGAGAAGACACTTTCCGCACGAGTTAGGAACGCTATTTTTTCTTCGAGCGTGCGGAACATGTAAAAATAAAGAAACAACATATTGGAATTTTAACAATTTTTATCAAAACATGAATAGAAACTACAATATAATCTACTACTTCATCATCATCATAATCATAAACCTTAATATACCCGAAGGTGTTAAGGTGTTTTGTCCATACAAGGTTTGTACTTAAGTATTTCAGTCGTTTTTATACACAAATTTCGCCCAGCTTCTTCTATTTCGTGCAAGTTATTTCTATTCCTTCCAGCTCTTGTTACTTTTTCCCAGGATACCAGCTATTACATCATCCCATTTCCTTCTAGGCCTGCCTCTAGATCTTCTATTTTTTGGTTCGGTTTGCCATATCAACTTGACTTGTCTCGAGTTGTCCATTCTTACCATAAATGTCCAAACCACTTCAGTTGTCGTTCTATACTGTTTATGATCGGCTCGACCTCCAATTCCTTTCTAATAACTTCATTTCTTACTCGGTCTTTTTTTGTGATGCCCTTTATGCCCCTTAAAAATTTCATTTCTATGGCTTGTATTTTGCTCTTCTGTTGTTCCGTGAGTACCCAGCTTTCACAACCATAGATTAGTATCGGTTTGAATATGGTTTTGTAGACTATCAGCTTTGTTTTCGTCGACACTTCTTTCTTCCTTACAAGCGTGTTACTTAATGAATAGTACAACTTGGTTGCGCTTTCTATCCTGTTGTTAATTTCCGCTTCGTTCTTCCCGTCTTTGTTTATCAAGACACCTAGATACTTGAAGTTATCCGTGTGTTCTAATTCTTTATTGCTTGAACTAACAACTGTTTGGACTTCGTTTCTACCGATCACCATTATTTTTGTTTTATTCGCATTAATTTTTAGGTTGTATTTCTTCAGTGCTTCATACCATAGATTTAAATTGTTTTGCAGGTCCGTTTGATTCTTGGCACATATCATTAGATCGTCTGCGAAGGCACATTCTGTTATGTAGGTTGGTTCCAGATCTCTGTAGCCCACCAGAAGTTTCTTTGCTTTTGCGTTAACTTCCCTCATTACATCGTCTAGTATATGGTTAAATAAGGTGGTGCTTAGAACTCCTACCTGTCTTAAACCTTTCCTAGTTAGAAACTGCTCAGACTCGGCATTATTTGTTCTTATGTAGTTTCTGGTGCATCTACTACTTATGATCAATATTAATAATAAATAGGCAATTTGATGCATTATGTAAGTTGATCGCTGATGCTATAAGTTCCTTTGGTTCAAAAGGATCGGTTGGTGAATTTATTGCTGTTTCGATTCCTTGTGTCGAGAGACTGATTGTGACAAAATTGTTGTTCTAAGAAGTAAGTCATTTTGTATAACAGTGATACCTACATTGCTATTATCTTCGATAAACCTCGGTTGCCATTTCAAAAAATTCAAAATATCGGCTGTATGCTAAAGGCTGACATCAAAACATTTGACATTGGCTCTTAAATATGCAGAATTACGTCTAAAGGATCGTCCTAGAATTTTAAAATTCTCCCCCAATCCGTTTCAGAGATAATCCCTTGACACGAGACTTTTTAGCAACGCTGTATTCCTTATTAATGACATTCTACGACAGAAATAATGTATCTATAGTCGGCTGTGTCCAAGATACCTTGACAACAGCTTCTGTCGAATACTTTTAATTATAATCAGGCTTAAAATTCTCGAAATTATGTCGCAAGGAAGAAAAAGGAAAGTGGTCGAATATTTATACAGATAAGGTTTTCGAAACAGTCTTAAGTGAGTGGTAATTGAAAGTCTGACGTTTTTTCTTCGATCGTAATTTCCACAGATCAAGAAGCCGTTCTCGTGCTGATTTTTATATTGTTTATTAGTCGGAAAAGAAGATTCTATTGTTCTCACAGTTCTTCCGAAAACCGACAACAAAGAGATATGATTCTTTGACAATGTGCTGCAAAAAAAATGTTTTACTTTGTGGAAAATAAAAGCGGATAGAAGGAAAATACTTAACAACTCTTATACCTCTTGTATAACAATAATTATTCTTTATAAATTCCAAAATCCTTTTCACTCGGTCTAATACTGTTATGTAGTTCATATTTTTAACAAAAGGTGAGAATAACAGAAAGCCATTCTTGGTTTACGTGAAATATTAGGGAGGTGTTACTGCCGCCACAAAGGCCGTTTCTTATATTTATTTCAAATACTGTTTGAAGTTTTTCAGGTTAATTCTCAATTCAGAAATCGTATAGGTAGAATAAAAACCGTTTTCCATGACGTCTGTCATAACTGGACTGTGTTGCCAAGCAACTGTATAAAACTCTATTCAAAGTGAAATTAAGTTTATAAAATAGTCTTCTTTTTATTTGGTTATAGGTTAGTTTAAGCATTTTCTAACAATGGTTTCAGTTACTGTTAAACCAACTTCAAACGTTGATGAAGCTGATGATTCCAAATATTATTCACAGTTACCACATTCAACTTACATGCTGCTGCTGTATATATATATATTAAGATATAATTGCTAACTAACCTTTCTTACAGAAGTTGAAGGTATAGTTCATATAATACCCTTCTTGGTGTGCGTCATCGGTTGTGACGTATATCTGGGTTTTGGGTATGTTCATTTCATTCACTATTTTGACAAATAGCTAACCTTAAATTCGATAAATGAATTCATCAGCATCGTAATCAGCCTAATTCTAAAAGGCTATGAAATCAATAATTATTACCAGTTTCTTTTTCTTACTGAACATACTTGAGGACTTTGAAAATGCTGATGTTTTTCTATGTATATAGGTTAATTTTTGTATTATTGAAATAAATATATCTAATAATAAGATTCATATTCACTTCTCATAAATAATAAGTATACGTGAACAACAAAGTACAGAACTGACGAGAACTGTCAGTGCGAAATTAGTGAAAGAAGTGAGACACATTGCCGCTACGAAAGGTACGTTTGCATCCTATTTTAAATGATCTTAATATCAACCAATCAATTTTTTCAAGTCAAAGATTAGGGTTAACATTTTTTCTCTTATTTTTTGGGAATGAAACCACAATAATGTTTTTTATTTCGACGTTTCGGTAGCGCTACAGCTACCTTTGTCAAGATTAAATAATGATAAAATAATTTTTGGTCCCTATCTGACACAACGAAAAAAATATGACAACTAGACAATCAATAATATTTTGAAGTTTAAGCCTACAAAACTTTGTTGTCAAATTTTCCTAAGGTCCATTCATAGTAGATCTCATCTCTGGTAAAATGTGAAATAAATATTTTATTTTATGACATTCCAAAGATATGATAGTCTACTAGAAATGGAATCCAGTGAAGTGCACGTTCCAGGAACGGTTTTTATTGGGATAGCGTTTTTTTCGCTTATTTTGGGAATGCTGTTAATAAAACGCGTTTTTTGTTACTTTTTTGTGTATGATTATTTTTGTTTATAAATTTGTATGACTCAGTTTGGTGATTTTGTGTATTGAAGTGTGTATCGATTAACAACTATTCCAATGATAAATCATAAGAAAACCTGGATAAAACATTATGATGCTATCCTGATAACGCAGGTAATTGATTATTGGAAATTTCTCTTTCTAACATTGGAAACCAAATTTGACTACATTCGGGTGAAATACTAGCTACACATTTATGTGCATTTAGTTGTATTAAAGCACTTTCTTTGATTTTTCGTCTTTTATTATTGGGCTCTTCCAATATTATTTTCGTCGAATCCCATTGAATTGTATGCCCTTCTTCCCAAGCATGTTTACAAATACCTGACTTAAAGAACTCCCTATCTTTAATATATTTTTTATGTTCACTTATTCGGACTTTCAATGGTCTAGATGTTTCACCTAAATAGAATTAGTCGCATTCACAAGATATTTGATATATATATGCAATTTTTTGAAGATTGTTCTTCATTTTTTGTTTTTTTCTGTTAGTATAGATCTAACGTTTAGTTAGATTGGAAGCTAGTTCGAATATTGAATTGATTACCAATTTTTGGATACATGCAAACAGTTCATTATTGGGAAATTTTAATTAGGATTAATCACAGACCTGCCTTTTTTTCCAATTATTCTTCCTACGTAATGTGCTAGAAGGACATCAACAATCGATGACGCACACCAAAAAGGATATTAAAGGATATAATGGTATGTTTTTATAGATAATGGTATCTACGGATACCCGTCGTGCACAAGCCCGACTTGCACTTGGCCAGTTATTTGAATAATTTCCGAATTAACTCCATTTTTTTCCGACAGTGTCATAATTTTCATTAAAATAAATGTTTTTCAAGTCACGGTTTCTCAAATTTCAATTTTGAATACATGACTGCATTTTCCGTATACTGACGAGTTTCAAAATAACAAAGCGCTGATAGAGAAACGTGTTTTCTATACTAAGAATGTTTCGCTTTAATTTCGATATCTTAAAATTCACTGTACATTAATTTCACTTGGGCAGATGTCGAGCTAAATAACTCAATACGATTTCCTTTTTACTTATAGCTTAACAGTCTTCAAAATGGCTTTTAACGAAAATTCAAATTTCTTTCATAAATCATTCAAAAATATAATAAAGAAATATAAGTTCTTCTCGAGAATCTATTCAAAACTCTTGACAAAATTAATGATGGCGACCGGGGAGTTAGAACTGACGTCTTCGTGTGAATTTTAAAGAACGATTCGGAAAATATACCAAAGGCAGAAATGACCCCAGAAATGAAAATATCCGAAATGGCAAACCACTATAATGACCAGTTTAAAGAAGTTCTTGCTAATAGGATAATAATAATTTCCATTGTAGAAAGCTCAAATCCACACCATAGACGTACATAAATCGGGATGAGAAAAAAAATTCAAGTCGACCATTGGCATCAAAATTACAGTGAATATTACCCTCCTGCATGGAGCTAGCATTGAGAGGAGTCGCTACGCCTATCATAAAAGTGGTATCGGTTTCGCCATTTTACTTCCACTTCTCTGTCAACTGGACATTAGTATTGTTTTGTGGATGTGAATTGGGTATTTTTGGATTTTCTTTTTGTTAGTGTCATTTTTTTCTATTTTAATAATTGAACAATAATGGTTTCTTGTGCTTCACGAAGTTGTACAAGTGGAGACAGTGTAAATACGAAAAAATCATCAGGAACAACATATTAATAGGTTAGTAAACAATCGAAAGGACTGTACTGGAATATATTTCTTTGTGCTTCAATAAGTTTTATTCAACTTCATATTATATTTAATGTTTGTAGATTTCTTAGAACTCCATCAATAAGAGATATGTTGTTGATATTGTAAAAATAGGTTCTTGGCAGCCAACAAAATACCTACAGTGTTTCTATATTATCAATTTCACTAGTGAATATATGTTTATTGATTGAAAATTTAAATAGTCCGGCTCTGTCGACGACGCCATATTGCTCACATCACAATGTCACTCATGTGATACTACTTTCCTATTATAAGATAGTCGACTGTGTCATCTCCTCTTAATAGTAGCTCCATGCCCTCCTGTATTAAAAATCCCATATGAAGCGGGATCTTATCGCGATTAGATGCCGCTAACTATCGAAAAGATGCCGCTAACTATCGAGAAGATCCCGAAAATTTCCCATTATTTGTCATTGTGACATAATGATATGCCAAATTTTAAAATTCGTTGAAATGTCGCGATTTGGACATTCTATTTAAAGAAAAGTGACCTCAAGTAAACCCAAAAATATAATACTTTTATTTCTTCTACTTGAGAAATACTCTACCGAATTACACTCGTGCATCAAAATAAACCTGATAATTTTTTATTCAAGCATGTTTTCAGTAAAAACTGCATTCGGTTATTTTCATATTTTGTTGAAAATATGAAAATAAACTCATGCAGTTATTAGACAACATATTATGTTTTCATAAAAAATTATCGGTAATTTTGATGCACTCGTGTAATTACTTCCGATAATTTGCTAGTAACAAATTATTTCGATAATTTTTTTACGTCGTTTGATTGGATCTTCGTTTGAATGAATGCGTAAGCCATTGGGTACCGGACATTTGTCAGTGTCATTTTTATTTGACGTTGCAAATTTGCTGTCAGTTAACCTGTTAAATAAAGATACTCACATATTTGCATTTTGCTAATTAGTTTAAAAAATAATCACGCCGAATCACATTTTTAGATAATGTTAACTAGATTAGCACTCATCTTTATTGCTATTAGCAACAAAGATTCGTGCATCTAGTTAAATCAAAAAATCACCACCACTTGTGTAAATTCTATCGAATATCCTGTAAGCACAACGTCCAAGAGCAATTAAAATGATTGTGACAAATTTAGAGCTATAATACTATAGTACATTCAATTGCCTTCTTGGTGTGCGTCATCGTTTGTGATGTATATCCAGGTTTTCGGTATGTCGTTCATTTTATTTGCTTTTTTGTCATAGCCCACCTTGAATTGTATAAATAGGATTATCAGGATCGCATTCAGCCAAATTCGAGAAGGCTATGAAATTAATAATCACCAGCTTCTTCTTCTAACTGAAAACACTCTCAAAATGCTGTTGTTTCCTGTGTATCTAGGCATATTTTTATATTGTTTGAATAGATATAAGAATAATATTCACTTCTCATGAATAATAATTGACCGTTAACAACAAAGTACAGTCCTGACGAGAACTGACAGTGGGACAGTGTAGAACAAGATGTAAGACACAATAAAATTTCTTTAGTTGAAAATTGGGGTTAACCTTTGTAATACATTTAAACGGTTCATTGATGTAATATTTTGATTAGGATTGATCACAGCTCTGCCTTTTTTCCATTTCTTTCAACGTAATATGTTGAAGAAACATCAACAATCAATGACGCACACCAAAAATGTTATTATATGAACTCTAGAACGTCTCAGATCATAATTAGGTCTGTCTTGGGATTGTGATTAATTCAACGGTACCACAAACATTTTACATTTTCCACTCAATAAAAATATTTGGCCACGTTCCTGAACTTCTTTTCAGCTCTTGCGATCTCTACAAATAAAATGCTGAAATAATTTTTCCTTTTCATGAATTTGTAGAGCAAAATTCTAACGGTAAACAACCCCTCTTGTGTTAACGACCTACATTTCGCATCCCAGTAAATCTGGCAAAGACACGAGTGACCCCGATTTTCCTCTTCTTTTCGGTTTGGCATGGGCGCCCGCCAAAACAACTGTTCGACAGTGCCGTTATCTTTCACATGAAATGTGAGGATTTAAAAACTGAGATTTCAAGGGGTCCTTATACTGAGCATTTCAATAAAAACTATCCAACCCACATCATTCTGAAGTCGTCACCTCAATGAAAAAATGTGGAAACACGTTAAAAATAATATGAATTACTATTTTTTGACGAATGTTCAGTTGCATTAACTGGGGGAGTGAACAGAAATAATTGTAGATATAGGGCAGAAAATAGCCAGCATGTAATGCGTAGGTTTCATAGTCAAACACCACAAAACGTCTGGTATGACATTTTTGGTGACCACATTTTTTTTGAGGGAATTTTAAATGATGAGTCTTATCCACAATTACTTAGAGAAGCAATTGATCCCGAAATAACGTGAATACTAGAACGATACTATTGTTGCTTTCGTTTATTTGGGCTTCAAGCTTCAAGCGTGACGCCTCAGTCGTTACGACTTTTGAGCAAATCGAACACGATTTCTTAGGATCCTCAAAACCACCTGACATGTGCCAATGCCAATAAATTTCCTGTGTTGTTAGAAGAACAGTTTTCAATTATAATGTTTTCGATAATAAAATTTTGCATACTTAGATATTTTTAGTGAGGTTTAAATCGGATTAAATCGTAATCGGCACAATCTTAACTTTTAAATAAACGTCAAACCGGACAAACGTCAAATATTCAATGTCCGTGGCCTGAAGCTCATACTTTTCGGTATGTGCTTGAGGGGCAAGGGGAAGGTAAGACTAGGCGTCACGCCCGGTAATAAACGAACGAAATTCAGTCACTGCTGCTAGCAGCCAAAAGTAAATAATCGAAAACGATTTATGTCAGAATCTTTACTAGCGTTTGAACAAAATGGGGCACCTTCACATTACTCTCTCGATCTAAGACGGTTGGTTTTTAAACGAATCATTTTCTGCTCGGTTGATAGGTAGACGAGGCTAATGTTGGAATGACCACCTAGGTCACCAGATGCCACTCATGAATCTGTGGCAGGACTACCTCTACTTCATTGAGTAAGCGATGTTTTACAGTGTCCGGAAAACTGGCGATTGACGTTTTTAAATAAAGTATCAAGTGGGTAGTTTAGTTTCCATCCGAATATCAACAATCACAATAATACATAAGTGAAAAGTCAATTAGTTGGGAATTACGAATGATTACAATTCCGTAATAGTAATTTTTCAATTCCTAACAAATCAGCAAAACGATTAGTATATTATTTCATTAAGAAGCTTCCATTGGTTTCCATACAATGAATACCATCGAACCTCAAATGAGTTTCGGATATTATGAGACATTTCTATAATGGTCTTAGTTTTCCGTACTATAGTCCGCTAAAGCATCGTTCGGCCATCTGCAATAGCGTGCTGAGAAGTATCACTTTCCGCGATAGTGCGGAAATAGTATATTGTATAATTAGTGAGAGAAGCATGATATTCCCAAACGACTGTGATAAGTACCAGACGAGTCTGGTAATACAGGAGTTTGGGAATATGCTTTTCCCACGAATTATACAATATACTATTTCCGCACTATTGCGAAAAGTACAATTTACAAATTGTACAAACTCTACAATCATACTTCATACATACTTATCATAAATACTTTTCAAGGTGATTACATGTTCCTACTATTATAACAAGGGATCGGACTTCTGACGAAGAGTACGCGGGTTCGATCTTAGACCACTCCCTAAATTTTTTTAATCAAGAAAATGACAAAAATTCCACTTTTCAAATAGATTGCTCCAAATTTAGATATACATAGGTAAATCTAATTAAAAATTATATAATTTGACAGCTTGCCAGTGGTCAATCTTAATAAAAATTCATTTGACAGCTTTTTTACGTACGGATTAGTTTTTTTTTCGTACGCGTATGAATAAAGGCCACTTTCCATAGAACTAGACAGTGCGATATATGTCACTTTCCTATGTGATCGTAAGAAAAGAATATTTGTTTAGTGTTTGGGGAGTATATTGACATTTGAATATGCGAATTATACATTCTGTATGGTTGTAGTTTACCAAATGACTGAAACATCAAGCAAATTAGTCCTGACATAGCAGTGGAAAACGGAAATCTGATTTCATGGGAAAATATTTTAGCTTCTGCAATTAATTCGCAGAATGATACAAACTACAATTAAATTTTAATAATAATTGATTCGTTGATATGTATTTAATGATAAATGTTCCTTTATGTTAACTTGTTTTTTCCCGAACGCTATAGTGGAAAAAATAGTGTACCCAACACGTGCGGTAAAGTATCACTTTCCGTACTTATTAGGTGAACTACTATTCTCCACTGATTATGATCAAACAATGTTGAATAAATATCGTTTTCTTTTTTTACAGATTTTACCGATTTCGCTTCAGCTCAAGAAATGCGATATGCCTAAAGGTAAGAGAATGTTGTGATGGATAACCGAAATAGGAATAATCAAGAAGATGATAATAGTGCCTTTATAAGCATGAAATTTCATGAATTTATTTCCTATTTTTGTTATTTGAAAACTATGCCTGAAATGTTTTTGCTATAAACAATTTTTTTGTATACTTACTTAGATTGTTTCATTTTCAATAATTTCATGAATATATTTAATACCCCAGGAAGAGAATATATAATGTGGATTTTGTTTGTGTTTCTTCTTTTTCACATGAAGTTCATTCAGCGCTGTAAAGCCTGCTACTCACTATTCGTTAATGCGTCGTTTCGTCGCAGTACTTCACGAATTTTTGCTTAGTGAGTACGACTCGCTTCGCCGATGCGACTCGTTGTGCGGCGCTTCGCCTTGATGTCGGTATTTGGACGAACCATCAAAGGAAAAATTGAACGATGCGACGAAGTCGACGGAGCGACGAAGTTGACCCATTCGGTCTCCACGCGAATCATTCGTTGTTGACAGTGATCACACTTCGCACAATGGAACTTAGTTTCAGGCATCATCGAAGCGAAGTGAATCAACGCTCAATGAGTAGGATGTAATGCGTCGCTTCGTTCGAAGTGCGAATTAACGAAGTGAACCGACGAAACGCATTAACGAATCGAATCAACGAATAGTGAGTAGCCGTCTTAACGGTCTGTGAGCAAATCAAATTTGGTTAGGTATAATCAATATTTAATATTTTTCATTTCAAAAAGGAAGTTATCGAACCAAGAATAATGAAAAAAATACAAAAAAATTATTTACTGAATAATAGGAAAAAATAGGTTGAAAATTTATAATTATTTTCTCCACCTGGAAATCTTACTTAATACTAAAAATCCAACAAGTGACGGCTTCAGAATTATGTGGGGTGGATAGTTTCAATTGAAATACTCTGTATAACACTTTTTAAAGCGGTACATCCACAGGATATTGCAGGACGAGTTCACACCATCCATATATTGGAAACTACTTATACAGTGTGTTGTAATCACGACTAACGAGACGAAGTTTTATAGCGAAAGTTGTAAAAAAAATTGACATCAGTGTTTTGTATATTAATGAACGCCTTATAAAAGCCCTGTTAGACTATGTAATCATATTATTGTTCTTTTTACGGTTAGTTCACTCAATTTTCGTCATGATCCTACTTTTAAATGATGTCACTGTTGTTATTTGGAGATAAAATCCTCTCTACCCACCATTCTGCACAATTTCCAAGTACAATTTGTTTAATTGCCATGCTTTTTTTCCAAATAATTAACTGCTTTACTGTTTCTTGTTGTCTCCCCTTTCCTCCTCTTCAAAAATGAGGTTGGCGAAGAGGAAAATGTATGTTTTATAATTCTTTTAGTTTGTTTGAGCAACCAATTCCGTGTGCGTCTGTCGCATTACCCGGTGAAACTTTGTTCTTCTTTATTCCGTTGTATAAATGGAACGGCTTTCCCCTAAGCGATGGCTGATGAGGCAAAACAAAAAAGAAGACGACACTACCTCGCTTGTACCGGGTGAGATGTAGTCGACACGTTTGGAAGACAAATTAAAATTCACAATAGCTGGGATTCTCATTCGAAACAATCGTCTTCAAGGCTCCCTCTTTAAGAGATGGAGATTTATTTGTGAAAAATTTGATTGATTGCCGATCTTTTAACACTAAAAACTCAGGAAAATCTATTCTTGTTGTGAAAAAGAAATTGTCCCTCCAATCTAATTATACCAGGTTCCAATTATACCATTATAATCTAGAATATTTGGTTGGACAATAACGGGGAGAGAGAGTGGAAATGTTTTCCTAGGTTTGGAGAAAATTTGAAATATGTAATTGTACATTTTTGCTTGTAATAAAAAATATCCTACTTTTTAACCACAGCTCGAGCTGTCACTCTTTATTGAAGTCAAATATGGATTGTATTTCTAGATTGTCTCTTGAACTTGCATTCCTCAATTTATCTTCCTCGCCTTTTTGGGGCCCTGGGCTAACGATATCCAGGGGACCCACGAAATAATTGAAATATTCGTAATTTTCCTGAAAAAAGAATTATGCGGGAATATTGAACATACGAAAAGAATTAATTAATAAACATAGTAAAAAACAATTATACATGCCTGGAAATACTTTTTCCTACGACCGTTTTAACCCGTTTTCCCGCACGCATTTTAGTATTCAAAGTGAAATTATGCGAATTTTGACCTAATTAGATAGTTTTTTACTCCGTAAGTTATAACTATGGTTACAACAGGTGAATAATTATTCACGAAATATATCAAATAAAATTCTTCCATCTACAAATGACTTAAAACCGTTGCCGTCTCCGTGATCGTCATCTTTATTTGACCTGCAACCGATGCTATCCTCATCGACGTCATGTACTTACCAGTTAACACCCAATAACTCCACTGGACTGAAAATGTCAAGTAATTTACAGAACGCAACAAATTGTGTTTTTAATACCTATCAATATTAATAATAATTAGTTTTTTTTTTAATATATGTATATTTTATAAAGTTTCCAAGATATTGATTTCATTTAGGTAGTCTATTAGTTTATGTATGTCACACTGTTGACCTAATGCTGATTTTAATGTGTTCGGTATATTATATTTTCTTCGCGCTCCATCATAATTGGGACTTTCTATAACAATTTGCTTGACGTCTTTTGCTTGGAACATGCAGCACACTCTGGTGTTCCATTCTTGTTCAATAAATGTTGATGAGTCAGTTTAGTGTGTCCTTTCCTCAGTCTTGTTAGGAGAACTTGTTTGGAGCGCTGGTTTGAAATTGTCTCCCAGGGTTACACATCGGGCTTCACTTCGCGTAACAATAATTAGTTGTTTCCAGTTAAAGCTTTGTATATGAATGTTGAAATGAATTGATTTTTGAAAAATGGATTGATATATTTTTTTCCCACTAGCGTGCGGAAAAGTCCACTTTTCCGCACTCATTTTAGTGTGGAAAAGTAAATTTGTCAAGTTTTTGGGGAGTATACTGACATTTGAATATTTATTATAATTCTACTATAATTTTCAACATTTTTTAATGGCCCTGGTATAAGCCTTAACAAATAAATGTCAAATAATAATAATTAATTTGTTGATATGTATTTAATAGGAAATGTTTCTTTATGTTAACTTTTGGGCTTTTTTCCGCATGCTAGTAGAAAAAATAGTGTACCCAACACGTGAGTAAAGTGACTCTTCCGCACGCGATTGCTGGCCGAACTCGCTAAAGCGTCGTTCGGCCATCTGCAATAGCGTGCGGAAAAGTATCACTTTCCGCACTAGTTGGGTAAACTACTATTGCATATACGGTCTTAGGAAAAATAATGTCCCTAGCTCATGCGTGAAGTATCTTTTCCTCCCTTGACCACTTGCACGAACTCCGCTTCGTGTCGTTCGGGTCAACTGCAGTCACGAGCGGGAAAGTATCACTTTCCGCACTTGTTGGGAAAATAACTATTTTACACTTTTGTGCTGCAAAATTCTTTCATTTGCTCATCACATTTAAGGTCATTGGTGAGATCAGTATTAGATAAGAAGTGATTGGGAAAATAACTATTTTACACTTTTGTGCTGCAAAATTCTTTCATTTGCTCATCACATTTAAGGTCATTGGTGAGATCAGTATTAGATAAGAAGTGATAAATAATTAAGTCTTGTTTGTCATTCTTGTCCCGTATTTGTATCGCCTACACTCTCAAGATGTATGTTCTCTTTACTTTGATCTTGCAAATCCTCATCAGTACAAGGTAGATATCATCCTTCCAGAAGCTCTGAGTGCATAATTCTGGACTGGAGATAAAGCTGAAATCACATTAATACACTTTCCTCATTGGAGGAAATGCCATAAATGCGATATCAGCGACATCCAAACAAATAACCACAAACCACTTGCTCATCCATATCTCAAAAGTGGTTTCACGAAATTCAAACAAAGGGTTTAATAAAACTCAAAGTCTTAACCACAATAATTCAACTTTGTCCACCAAGAGGACAAGTTATTCAGCTACTAGTTTTGGTAAATAAATTACCATTATCAGGCTACAGTAGAAATTGTATACTTAGTATAAAAATCTCATGAAATAATGTTAAAAGTTGAGAAAAATTACATCTTTCTCCAAATGACATCAAAAGCGGCCTTTTAATGACACTTGGCAGGCTTAGAAGTTGTACTTTTAATGCCTAGGCAGAAAAAGTTCACTTTTACTACCTAGGCAGAAAAAGTTCGTTGCTAGGCAACCTTCCAAGTAATAATTTAAATCAAACTGGTTATTAAAATTGATAATGACATTAAGAAAACTCAAAATGAAGCTGATGATAATAAACTGGTTTTATTGCATTAAAACTACAAACTACAACACGAAATTTTTATTTATTAGATATATTTGTGGTGAACTGTGAACAATTATTTAATACAATTGAACTCTGTCCACTTTCCTCCTTTCCAGTAAAATTAACAACTTTAGTATCCACACTTGATACTTCGGTAACGCCAGAAAATATTTTATTGCCGATGTTCGAATTATTGGCTAGCGAGTCCTCAATATAGCCCTCCGCGACAGCGGAAGACTTCCATCCTCCATGTTGCTTCAACATTGTTATGTCCCCACCAGAATGCACCAGCAACGTGGCCTAAGTTCTGCGAAAGCAGTGCCCGGTATACTCTTTCGCATGGGATAGTCCCAGAAAAGTAGCAATTTCTTCTGGCATTTTACCGAATTTGATGCCAATGAATTGATGATGTGCTTTAACGTTCGCATACTCATAGAAGACACGCCGATTATTCAAATTCGAGGGTCTGGAGGCTCCCTTTTTTTCTGTAAACGCTTAAATATTCCGTTACTACAAAAAATCTTGGTTTTTTGGTCTTAGTATTTGGTAGCATAATAAAATTAGCAATTTGTTGCCCATATCATTTATATCATCTGATTCCATTTGCAAAAGCTCATCACATCCACAAGCCCCAGCGGCTGCAACAATAAGTACAACCTAAAATATAAATTGAAAATTAGTTCTTCAATCCATAATAGATCATTTTCAATATATTCCTACCTTCGTACACAAATACAGTCCATCTAGGGCATCTGATAAAAATTTCTCGATTTCTTCTCTTTGAAAAACTCGGGATTTTTTTGCATGGAAACCGTCTGACTGTTGTTTCAAAAAAGCCCGTAACTTCAGGTATTTTGCCAAATCAATGTTATTTTTTATGTTCAGGGTAGCTTTCAACATCGAATAGGTAGACCATAACGTTGAAGGCTTCATTTTCTTTGAAAGATCGGTAAAATAGACAATCAGCACATTTTCAAAGAAAGATCCTATATTTTTCTTCTGTCTATATTCTATTAATCTGCTGTATGTGAGTTCATATACAGTTCTTGATTTTTCCGGTAAAAGATTAAATTCCACATCTCGCGCCT
The DNA here is from genome assembly GCA_910591695.1 of Galerucella pusilla. Classification (NCBI taxonomy): domain Eukaryota; kingdom Metazoa; phylum Arthropoda; class Insecta; order Coleoptera; family Chrysomelidae; genus Galerucella; species Galerucella pusilla. The sequence goes on along the minus strand of CAJUYI010000991.1, from coordinate 1,422 downwards.
GGTCTCTTATCTCAGGTGGTGTTAATTGCATCAATTCATCCTCACTCTGCAGTAAATCCATTTCTAGCATGACAACTTTTCAAAATTGACAATGACAAAGTAAACAGTTAACAAACATATTCAACAAACGTCATCAGCGGTAAACATAGTAACGCAGGGCCCAGTTACCTTTGATAAAATAATTAAGTTATTTGGATGTTGATGATGAAACGCAATTTAAATATGAAAAAGTCGATTTTGCATGGAATTGGAACAAATTCGAAGAAAAAATTATATGTTTCAACGTCAGAAAAGCAGATTCAATGCCTTGGCTGGTTTCATAGTCTCGCTACGCTCGGCTATGAAACACCAGCCGCGGCATTAAATCTTGTGCTTTTATGCCTAGTCAAACAAATATCTATTGAATACTGTTGAAATTAAAATTGACATTAAATAAGATCAATTGGAACATTCATTTATGGTATAGTACTTTAAAGTTTTTGGATGGCGGCAACTTAATATTATTCCGATTGTACATGTTTCATAAAGGTAACTAAATTATTGTATTATATATTAATATAACCTTAGATTATCAAAAAAAATTGTATTTGAAAATTACTTAATGTCAATTTTAATTTTAACAGTGTTCAAATGTTATTTGCCTCAACTTTCAACATTATTTCATAAAATTTACCATTTCTATTGTAGCCTGATGATGGTAATTTATTTACCGAAACTAGTAGCTGAATAATTTGTCCTCTTGGTGGACAAAATTGAATGATTGTGATTTGAACTTTGAGTTTTATTGAACTCTTTTGCTTGAACCAGCCTTTCTTTCAAATTTTTCTGCCCCATACGTATATCTGCAAATTTTGAGATAATAACTCAAAGCATCCTCTCAAAAAATGAATAATAAAAAAAGTGTATAATCCTGTCCAAGGTATCCACATTCTTGTTGCCTGAAAAGTCCTTCAAACTATTTATTTGCACGTTCGATCTATTAAAATTTTCCGTATTCTAATTTTTGGCGAATACGCTAACGCATTCGCCAAAATTACAATGATTTGTTCCGTGTGCGCACCCACCTCTAGATATGAGAATATACCCGAAGCATCGCGTTGCTAAGCAACTGGAAGTCGTCTCCATAACGACGCCCACCAAAAAACATTCACAACAAAGGAGCGGGATTAATAGCCTCGCAGATAATGTTCTCCCGGTGTTTCAAATGGCAAAATAAGTGTGTGTTGTTTGTGTAACGGCAGTAGCTCTTTTCGGTAGCTACGACGTGTTCCGATCGCACTATCTATTTGGCTTTTATAGTCGTTAGAAGAGTTTCTGGCACCTGCGCGCACTTTTATTTCCGTCACAGAAGATAGTTGTAGATATTTATCTAAGCATATGTTACACTCTTGCTGAATATACTTCACGTTCGTTAGTCCATCT
>CAJUYI010000990.1:0-76182 GCA_910591695.1 Galerucella pusilla | reverse complement strand
TATTTTAAATTACTAACCCATGCATATTACATATTCTTTGTCGTACGAGTGTCTGGATTATCTCCGTAACAGGTTTTACCTTGCCTTTTCAGCCCTTTTTGCAATTTCGTCTAGAATTGCAAAATCTTATTCCATTTTTTATTTTTGACTTTGACACTTCAAACGATAATAATGTCTAAGAAGAGTCTCAGGTAAGAATAAAAAATTGGTGAATCAAAGATTAAAAATATTTATTATTCGAAACGAGCTGGTATGGCATGAAAGTTTGTATGCACCACGAGTACTAATGGATATATACCCTCGTGAGACTTACGAACCCTCGGGCCATAATCATCTACTGAGTTCCCTTGATGCATAATAGCATATTATACACCAAGGTAGCGAAGACTATTATTATTGACCGAGCGGAATAAGGTGCGAAGTTTATAAAAGTTTTCACCACCATGGTGTATATACAATGTTTTTCACTACCAGTCCAATTGAAGGAAAATATTGAAAATAATTCACAAACGCACCATAAGAAGCGTCTGCTCCTTCGTCTGACTGACAAGTACACTGTCAGTTTTCTAGATATTATGAATGTACTCAGTCATTTTTGGTTAAGCGCGAATTTCAAACTAATGGCATTTTTATTTGAATAATTTCATCTTGATAGGATATTCCATCCAGCACATGAATGTTAAGGACAACCCATTAATAGAGAAGTTCAACTTCTCAGTTGGCTAGAAGAAGCAATAATTGTCAACTTCACAGCTAGTAGTGGAAAAAGATTACTTCTACTGTAAAATTAATATTAAGTAATATAATCCCATGGAACTCAAAATCAATTCCAAAGTGTAATTTTCCTAATCTGTAGTATCCTGGGAGCGGAAAGTAATATATTTGGGAAAATTTCTCTTTTGGTCGAGGAAACGATATTTGCAAGAGTTATGTGTTTGGATGTGGCACAAATGTAACCATGAAATTTATCATATTTTATATTTCCTTTAAGAGTTTTCGTTCGCGAAGAAGGTGATGAACACGGTGGCATTTTTTATTCTGCAGATGAAAAGCTTTTTTATGTTTTCTTGAAGTGAAAATTTATAATTTTTTTTGGGAGCTTTGTCGTTATCACTTAATATAAAACCAATCAATAAACGATAAGTTTGAAGGAGGTTTTGTACAAAAATATGATGCTCCTCAGAACACAGAGCCAGATGCTGCAAATGCAATACGCATATATACAGATGGCTCAAAAATAAAAGAAGGCTCAGGATGTGGAACTACTCGAGAGCACTAAACCTGAGGATTAAGTGGGAAGTGGGAAACAATACCAGCGTAGTTCAAACAGAACTAACAGGTATCTCAATTGCCACAAAAGAACTAACCAGAAAAGGAATTTCTGGCAAAAACATAACAATCTGCACTGATAGTAGACAAGCCCTATTAGCCTTGAACAAACAACGTGTTATATCGGGGCTAGTACTAGAGTGCCACCAAGATTTAGCTAACGCCTCGGCAGATAAGAATATTATCCTGAGGTGGGTTAAGGGCATAACAGGAGTAAGGGAAATCGCATTGTCGATTCTTCAGCCAGGGAAGCCGCTGGACTAAAAATTCTAGGACCCAGTGACACCTACGGCCTGAAGACTTCGACAATTGCGAAACTAGCCAAACGTTACACCCATACTCAATCCCTTAAGAGATGGGATGGAATCAAACGATGCAGTCTTGCCAGGATCACCCTGGGCGACCCTGGGAAGCTAGCACCGAGGAAATATTTGGCGATGACCAGGAAAAACCTTCGTTTAACAGTAGGATTTTTGACTGGCCACTGTGAACTAAGGAAACACCTCCATACTATGGGACTAGTGGACACACCTCTATGCAGGATGCGTGAACAGGAAGATGAAACTATCAGGCATATCTTATGCGAGTGTCCGGAGTTATCGTCAATAAGAGAGTGTGTGTTCGGTGAGTCTTGGCCTACACCTGCCGATATAAAGGAGATGTCTCCTAGTGATCTGTCCACATTCCTGAGGACAGGATGGACGATGACCTAGGAGGACAACTCCTCGGGAGGATGTACAATGGGTCACATGGAGCCTGAGTGCTGTGAGCCTACTCTCACCCTCCCTACTCTACAGTTACTCTACAGACAGATGACGCTCCTCCAATGTAAATAGTTTAAACACAGAAGTATAATGAGAAATCAATTGATTCCAATATTTTTATTCTCATGAGGATATATCGGTTTGAAAATTTTAATTCCCTGTATTCTAAAGTGGATTTATGTAACATCAACTAAACTTAAATTAATTTAAGATTAGGATTAAATTTGAACTGAAAATATTGAGCTGTTCATGCAACATGAATTGGGAAATTAATAAACTAACCAGACATGCACACACTTTCAATAATGTGTTGAAACTTCCAATAGTAATCAAGCGGTCAAGATAAAGATTATTCGTGAAGCAACAAAAATGGAGCCGTAAATTATAAAAATTGTTTGAACGTATAGCTCAAGCTTATGTGAACTCCGAACAATGAATAAACTGTAGTAGTAGCGTTCTTTAACGAGCCCAACATCTATGGACGTGGGACCTCGGTTTTACGTCTCCTCCGAAAGACGGAATATTTACATTATACCTCGTGCTCAATGGTATAATGCCAGCGAGCTGTGATATGCTAGTCTGCTGCAGGCTGTACGGGCCCTATACCTTAAAACATAAAACAGACAGGAAGGAGTCCTGTCACTCACTAGCTGTATAAGAAAATGCGACGAAAGTCGCCATTTGCAACACCCTAATTATGACTCATTTGTGAAGTTGACGTTTAACTGACGTAGATTGTATGCTCGTTTTTTTTTACATCATTTATTCACCATTGGTTGAATGACATCAGTCTCCCCTGCAACGACATGTTGGAGTCATCAGTGTTTAAATCATCTGACCACTGACAATCTATCTCTAAGTTGATTGTTGTTATTGTTTTTTCAGCCGTTACGTCATAATGGGTGACGTATTCTGCTGTTTTACGTATGTCTTATATTACTTGAATGTTATTTTAAACTTAACCTTAAAATTATAATCAATGACATATGTTAAGAATTGTTTTCAAAATATGACAACTGAACTGTCAAAAGTAACAGATAAAATTTATGTCGACCTTAGATGAGAAATACGTTAATGACGCCATAATTCCGTCTCATCCATTTCATGAATGAGAGAGCAAGCTGGACAATGTATGACGTGACGGCAAAGGATGACTGAACAAACTATATTAGCAGTTCATCTGATAGTTCCACTTGAAATTTTTTCTATTTCTGACGCTGTTAATACCTTGTTACCACATTTTAAATTTATTTCTATTAATTCGTCCATTTCTTTGACTTCTTCAAAAAATCGTTAGTTTCTTGAGGTTAAGCTGTCATTTTGTGAACCACCAAAGTTATCCACCACCTCGATACATCGGTGGAGTGGTTTGCAATTTTGGTTGATGCAACAGTAATAAATGAACAGTCATTTATTCAATCTACAATCCACCAATAAATATAAAAACGCAGTTGGTCGATTGGTGGATCTACCGGTGAATAAAAGAACATGCCTTGTTTATGTAGTTTTTTTGGTGAAAATAAGTTTAAACGAAAGTATTATCAGAAGTATTATTCTATATTGGTATTTTCATTGCTCCAAGACAAGATTGTTTGTATAGGACATAGGACATAGGACATAGGACATAGGACATAGGACATAGGACATAGGACATAGGACATAGGACAGCTTATAGTTTTATATTTAATACATTTCAATAAGCTACAATTTTAAAATTCCCCATATCCCATACCCTATACAAGCAGTACGCCACTGTCAAAACGGAAACGACTATTCGCCATTTGCAACCTCCTATTTGGACGCAAACTTAATTGGTAAATGCTCCTTTCTGTCTATTTTATGTTCTAAGCCCTATACGATGGTTTTCCCTGGCTTGGTCACCCATCCAAGTACTAACCATGTCCGACCTTCTTGACTGTAATTATCGCATCAAACGCGTTCCACTATAGTGCTGGGTCGTCGCCCAATGCAACCACTTGAAATAGGTACGAATTTATCATGTAATCCAACCGGCCATTTATTTTTCTTTGATTCATTGAAAATAATATATTATGTAACAATACATTAACCACTCGTATAATATTATTCAAGAATAAGACATAATATAAAAAAACACTAATATTGTTGAATAAACTTCGAGAAATCCCTTGAAATGAAATAAGTTTGTGAAATAATCCTTGATAAATAACCAGCCTGTAACATGGCGAAATTCATTGAAAATGAGCTTCAATCGATCATTGGAGTAGACAGAAGCTGTCAAAAGTGTTAAACGACAAAGAAGAATATATCTGATCGTAGAACTGGCAGAACCGGGGAAATAAAATTAGTGGGAGATTAATAATAAATATTCAAATATTAATGTGAATACATCAAGAATTTTGTTGAATGAAAACATGAATTTACTTACTAGGAGTAGATATTTGTGATGACCTTTAAAAAGTAATACAGTGGTACTCGAAAAATATTTCTTAGCCAGACATTATTTTTGAATTCATGAAAGAAGAAAAACCAGTGACAAAAAAATTGAAACCGGGAAAAGTTAGGTTATGTAATGTGAATGATGAAACGAGGTCGGGGTACCACACGTAGACTCCGTTTCACATAAAAAGAACCCACTGGAAGTCTAGAAGTTGCAGTCGTATGCGCGAAGAAGCTGCACATAACAATATCTGAACATCAGTATCAGTCAAACCCTGAGGCAAAAGCCAATATTGATGTTCAAATATTGTTATGTGCAGCTTCTTCTGCAACTTCTAGACTTCTAGTGGGTTCTTCTCATGTGAAACGGAGTGTAGCACACAGCGGTTAGAGTTTACAAATAAAGACAGCACTATAGTTACGTTCCTGTACACAATAAATATCTCCGTACAATAAACATACTAAAAGAGTAGTAGTCAATTTTTTGTGGCTTCTCTATGTATGTCTTTTATTACTCACTATACAAATTTTCTTTAAGATGTGAGTGACAGTTTTTGGATAGCTGTTTGTTTTGATGTTTCACTATAGTAGTTTTCCTACGACCATCTGGGAAATTAACATACATCGCACTCTCTACTCAGGGGGTCTATCCACCAACAGTGAGAGCTCCTACGAGAGTACACACTTATAAAGGAGTTCATGCGAGCTCTCTCGAAATTGGAAATTATGATATAGTCCGCATGCGCACTTTAAAAGTGTGGACTCTCGTAGGAGCTCTCATTGTGAATAGACCCCCTGGCGGAAAGTTTCTCATATCATATCGCACGGTTCGCATGAATTCGATTAACATGGTTTTCTTATTTAAATTTACTTACGTAATAACTACAAATATAGTACAAAACACTAAATCTGTTCAAAAATTATTAAGATTCGCCAAATTTTGTGATAAAAAAAAACTAGGTACGGCCGGAAATTGAATCGTAGTCTACTCCAGCATTCTCCGAATTGCCATGACGGGGATAGTTGTCAAATGTTCTTATTTTGGGTATACCTATAGTATAGCTGTAGGAATTTAAAAAAATCAAATTATGGAGAATTAAAATGTCTTCTGAGTTATTTTGAAGATATTTTGTACTACAAACTGATTATTTTAAAAATAATCATAATGTTGATGTTTTCAAATGAATAAAACTATCATATTTCGTAAATTTATCGGGTGAGCGTGATAAACTAGAAATAAAAAGTGTTAGTCTCGGTTTTTTATTATAATGGAAGTTGACGCTGATATAGTAGCGAAAAACCTATGGTACTTTCTCAATATTTATGGCACTAGGAGAAATAGAGTACATAACTCAATGCAAAGTGTATTTCACTCATTTCATTTCCGCACTCACCGATGTCTAAATTATTAAAAAAAAACCATTACATTAAACAATATTTGTTACAATTATCGCATGGTCGTGGGAAAAATAGTATACATTACCTGTGCGAAAGTGATTTTTCACACTCGTAGGAGTGTCCCACTCGAAAAATTTCACTTTCCGCACTCGTTACGTAATATAATATTACCTAACTAGTGCGGAAAGTGATACTTTTTAGCACGCTATTGCAGATGGCCAGACGACGCTTTAGCGGTGTTCGGCTAGCAATCGCGTGCGGATAAGTCACTTTACGCACGTGTTAGGTAAACTATTTTCTCTACTAGCATGCGGAAAATAACCCAAAAATTAACATAAAGACACATTTATTGTTAAATACATAATATTAATTATTATCATTTGACATTCATTTGATGAGGCTTATACCAGGGCCATTGGAAAATTATTAAAACTAAAGCAGAATTATAATGAATTTATTAATTTTTAAGTTATTTGGTAAACTACAATCATACAAATATATATTTCAAATGTTCAAATTGCAGTATACTCCTCAAAAACTCAACAAATTTACTTTCTGCACAATCGCGGAAAAGTGACTCTTTCCACACTAAAAAGAGTGCGGAAAAGTGGACTTTTCCGCACGCTAGTAGGAAAAATATGTTTTCCTACGATCACATAGGAAAGTTACATATATCGCACTGTCTAGTTCTATAGAAAGTGACTTATTTTTATATATTTATTTCTACGGATAAAAAAGCTGTCAAATGAATTTTTGATTAAGATTGACCACTGGCAAGCTGTCAAATATATAAGTTTTAATTAGATTTACCTATGTAATATCTAAATTTGAAGCGATCTATTTGAAAAGTGAAACTTTTGTCATTTTCTTGATTAATAAAAAATTAGGGCGTGGTCGAGGATCGAACTCGTGTACTCTCCGTCAGAAGTCCGATGTTGTACCAACTAATCCAAATCACCTGTTATAATAGTAGGAAAATGTAATCATCTTGAAAGGTATTCATGATAAGTATGTATGAAGTATGATGAACAATAATAATTTTACTTTCAATTTCTATAATTATCCAACCAATTAATAATTGTAATAACCTAGCTATATTATATAGTTGAACTACTTGAATTTTTGACACTACTGATAGTTTTGTTAATTTTGAAATCAATTATTTGGTGAAATTATCACGTGTTCGTAGGAAAAAGACTGTACATGACTCGTGCGAAAGTGATTTTTCACACTCGTGTGATTGTCGCACTCGGCTCATGCCTCGTGCTACAATATTTCCCACTCACTTTCCGCACATGTTATGTAATATACTATAAAGCTGTTCTATTCAACTTTGATAGATACTGTGGAGATATTTTGATTTATACCAATTAAGAATACTCTATTTATCAGTTTAATTATATTCACAAGAAGCTGAATAATTGTATATTGTACAAAAAAAAGAAGTATGAGTGGTGTTTACAATACATCCTTCCTCAGGTGAGCAACAAGTTCTGAACAGCTTTAAAGCTCTAAAATAAACAATGTGAAGCCATACATGTTTATAATTCAGTATCTGTGGAAACTAGAATTCACTCCTCGAGTAGATGAATGTAAGATAAATATTTCTATTAAATTAAAATCCTCACACAGCACGGCACATAATTGGAATCAACGACCTTCGTAGTGTAAGTATATTGCTATCCTTGCTTCGAAATGGAAGAATCGATTTAGATGTTGGTTGTTAACAAACTATGTTGTTGATTCAAATAACCCATGGCCCGGGACTGAAAAACGGCGGGGCCCGCTTAAGTCGCGGATAAACTCGAGTCTTTGAATTTTTAGACGGTTTTGATAATAATTTTGATCACATATATTTTCCTTACAGATTATTGAACATTGTTACTGAAAAATAATTCTAAGTGATATCGGTGAGGGCCCTGCGAAAACCTCCGCCGACCAGGTGCCCAGGGTTAAAGATCACCTAAGCCACTAGCTAAATGCGGCTCTGCATACAGAAAACGCAAGCTCAGAAGATTATAAATTGAAGAAAATACCTCTGTTTCTAGCATTGGTTCTTAAGCAATAATCAGTAATAATTCCACTGGAATTATTGTGAGACTAGGCATTATTCCACTTTAATTGAGTTTATTCAGAAGAAGTATCAATTGGATTTCAAAGGTCGAATAGAATTTGAAAAAATAGTTTTTTGAGTGTTACGAAAGTGAACTCTATTATCGATTGACCATGTAAAGGTTTCAATAACTTTCTAATGACGACCAAATAGCATTCAGAATTTTTATTACGATTGTTCAATGCACACTTACAAAGTATTGGCATTCATCAAAATTTTTTGAAAGTATGAAGTATACTAGTACGTCCCCACTAAGCCAAATCACCTCCACCAAGAAACATTTCCATAAGCCTAGTACATTTCGTCAAATTTGACATCGAACATGGTCTCATTCACAGTTCTACCCACACAAGGATGGGGAATTTCTTTGAAAACTTATACTTTCTTATCATAACATTTTGGGGCATGTCCAAGGTTTTCTGATTTTTGAGAAGTTTGAGTTGTTTTAATAATTCCCTCTCTACTTAAAGCTAGTGTTAGATTTAAGTAAAAACGCGCCATTATCATCGAGAAATTTGAATCAAAAATTATAAACGACAGCCGCTTACGATCGACACAGAGGAATCGACTCGATTCATTCTATGTGTATCGCTCGAACAAAGAAGCTCCTGCTGTTTATTGTCTTGGTGTTTGATAATAATTATTCCATAAATTTATATCTATTTCTAACACTAGATATCAATCTCTAAATATAGGGAGGACCACAATAGATCTGCAAAGGTCGCAGTGGGATAGGACAAAGAGCCACTGTAAATCTAATCTAATATAATTTAATCTACTTAGTCTGTATCTTCATCTTTCTGCCACACTTTGGTTGAGAATCACTTCCATGGCTCTCGTTGGGCATGTTCTCATTGTTCCTGTAATGCAATTACAGGCTAGTCTTTGAATATTGGAGAGCGTTTCTCTCCTCGTCAATGGGCTAGCTCTACTACTTCATTAGTAATAGTAGGTCTCACTATGGTAGAATTCTGAATCCCAGATATTCCGACTCATGAAAATTATTTCCGGCTTCTGTAGTGGATTCTCTGTCGAAAAAGTTCGAACGCAGGCTTTTGTTGTGCAGGCTCACATACTTCCATCCAAAATTGTTGTTTTCTTTGTGAAAATAAAGACGAGAAATATCCACCAACTTCAGCCCTTGGCCACAATGTAACTGATTAGATTTTTCTATCATTCATTAAATTTAATTCACGATAAATTCTTGTATATTCTATATTCCAATTGAATTGAATATAATGTTTTACTATTACTGTATATAATTATATTGAGATAATGACGGAACACAACACTGTTGATCTATTTCTGGTATGTGAGAAATTGTTTAGCACAAATATGATGAACATTTTAATAAGACGTTGCTGATGCTCTATTTCACATTAAGTTGTCAGGCAAATTAATAAACATTTGATAAATGTACTCCGCTCAGAATATTGAGTATGTAACTATAAACAAATTTACTCAAGTTAGTAAACTGACAGCAGAATGGGGAAATTAATTCCCGGATTGGCCATCATGGCTAAATTTAACAGCTACATATATAATAATTGATCAAGCTGATGTATTAGGGCGTGGAATAAAATAACACCAAATAATTTAAAAAACGCCCTAGAAAAACCAATCGAAAATCAAAATAATAACAATAACAACTTATTACGTCTCATTTCTTTTCTAAGCGTGTAATGATCAACCGACGTAAGTCGATTAATCGTCGATATTAACCTGAGCGTTTGACTCAGCATGTGTCACGCCGCGAAGATCGTCAGCGCTCGGCAAATTCCGTCCGCATTTAACGCCTGAGGTCAACGGAGGGCACCAGCCTGCTTTCCAATGGGGCAGAAAGTGCAGAAAGAGCAAATACAAGTTTTGCTAAGTATCAGATTGTCAAAGTACAACCGTGAAAACTTTTTATTCCGTTACCTAACGATTTGAAGGTTAGAAAACTTTGGCAGAAAGCTATGCGACGCATGTACTACATTTGTTTCTAATGAAGGGTCAAACTCACAATATTTTATAGTTATTTCTTTGTCAGCTTTAAATTTCGGTCGAGCTACAGCAAATAGGTATTGCTATTTTTTTTTCGCTAGGAACATTTGAAAATGCATTTGATAAATAAATTTCATTTTTATGTTTCCATCGCTGTCAATATAATTTAAAAATGTGTCTTCATTCATTGGGCTTTTAATTTCCAGAACAAATTCCTTAGGTACCTACTCATAGCATCTGGTGATGCACCGTTAAAAGAAAATTTACTTGATAGAAAAATTCCAGCTTTTTGGAACTTTATGGACGTTTTCTTTGATAGTAAGTACCGCTAATATCTCGCTTTCCATCTTAAGGCCTCGGAGTCATAGCAGAGGTCTGGAAAATCTTGACACCAAATATATTTTCAACTGATGTTCCATAATTTCTTTACACCTTGTGACTTCATAGGCTTTTGAAGCAGTTATTCGTCCATATTGAACACTTGAACATAACCAATGGCGTTATCACCACAAGTCGTTCTTGCAGATCTGAAATGAAATTGAGCCTTAAAACGGCTATATCCAAGTACATAAAAGAAACGCATAACATGAACTGACATACTTAGTCCTTATTTTGGTTAAAATACTGCATAACCATTATTACATCTTCACCATCGGCAAATTGCCAGAATCGCCTTTTAAAAAACCTTTTTCTAACGAGACCATTTCGAATGATTAGATTTGCGTACAAAGCCCTCCTACAAATTAATTATTACTCTAGTCTACGCCTGGAACCTCGATACTGCCGAGCTCCACGGCTGATGTGACGTCACGTTGGCGCCTTTCGTTTAAGGGGTGGAGCTAACTTTACATTCTAATTTCTCGGATAGTTTTGATTCAATCGATTCAATATTTTCTGGGTAACTATAAATGGAGCGGATTTATTGGAATTTTAACCAATAATGTGAAAATTTAATTGACCTAAATGTACCCATTTTGTTATTCGCTGAGTACTTGATAACGATTACTCGGGGGTCTTGAAACGTTTCAGGTAAATTTTATTTATTATAGGAATACTATTCTATACATATGTATAGTAGGTAGGTATATTTTATTTTTTTAAATACTCATTCGATTACTTTCGTAAATTATTTCTTAATGGGAGGTCATTGGGTTAATAATGGGGAAGCCGCCACATCTGATGTATATAGAGCGTATGATTATGTCAAATTAATAATCATTGACCTAGGTTAATAATAGAAATTTTACAACCACTACTGGAGAAATTCAACTATTCAGTTGGTTAAAAGAAGCAATAATTGTTAACTTTACACCTAGTAGTGGAAACATTTGTAAAACTGACTAAGTTGTAGTGTAGTAAGCTAAATTGTCTCATCTTTCCATTGAGCTGATATGAGAGACTTATCAACATTGCGAGAATAAGCCAATGGTGGGGCCTGTAGCGAATTCTACCAAGGGGTCCTGGAAAAAAGTTATCAAATTTATGTTATTGAATAGAAAAAACTTTGTTGATGAGAATTTTTGGGATTTAATTTGGGAATATGTTTGCTTCTTTCTGTAAACATAAACAATATTACTTGAATACGCCAGGCCTTCGTGGTATCCACATTTAGCTCGGGATCGTGAAATGCTAGTAAGAGTGCAAAGACGCGCAACAGGTAGTCTTTTTGCCGTGTTAGACCTACGTACGAATAGAGATTAACCATGGCAAATCTTACAACATTTGAAGAAAGACGTCTCCGAGGTGACCTTATTCTTTTCTTCCGAATTTTGAAATTCAACTTCAACGACCTTCAATCAGTTTGCCCCCTCAATTCAGACGACCGTCTTCGTGGGCACTCCTTAAAGCTGAAGAAAGAGCCTTTTAGAACTCGTTATAGGCAAAACTTTTTAAGTAACAGAATTTTCGATATTTGGAATGGTCTTCCTCAGCAAATAACTAGCTCGGAAAATGTTTATAGTTTCAAAAATCAAATGACTCCTATATTTTCGATCTGTAATTTTTTAGGCTTAGTGTAGTGTCAGTTATTGTTTTATTTATATTCTGTAAATTATTATGGACAAAATAGGACTTGATCCTCTGCCCTTATCATGTAATAATAATAATAATAATGATTATACCCTGCTAGTTCTGCAGTATTTTGATGCGACCAGCGTTCACTCTTAGAAATGTAGAAATACTTGATTACTTACTAAGTTCGATGAAGTTTGTTCAGAATCAATTACTTAAGCGAAGAACAGGTGTTCGCCACTTTCGCTACGTGGCTAATCCGCCACTGCTTATTGAATAATTCTCAAGAGGCTGCATCGATGTCGCTGTGGCCACTCCAAATAAAGAAGCTCTTTTATCAATTCTTATTCTTTTTTCACTGGTAGCAATTAAGCTTATAAAACTCCCTTTATTCTATAAGGAACGGAGTGCTATTTGAATGTTTAATTTAGTTCATTCATCTGAGCGGTTGATTTTCATATTTGACTGGTAGTTTTTTGTTGTTTATTTTTTCCTCAACTTTAGGTTGCTTCCGTGCTCACACAATTAAAAAAAAATCATAATGAATGAGTCTACTTTTGACCTGTTGCTTAATTGTGTTTTAAACCTCATTAAAATTTCATCACATTTTATTAATGAGAAGCAAATGTGATTAACTTTTTTCAGATATGTTTCTGTGTTAACTTAGTACCTTCTATTATATTATTAGAATAAAATAGATTACTGTTGACCATGAGATTTACCATTAACCCCATTTGTTCAACTGCTACGTTGCTTTCTCTGACCATGGTATATCTTTCTCTACAGCTTTGTGGTCAACATAGGCGAGCGGCAACCACCCCTAAAATGACATGGTAGTGACCAGATCACTTCTAATCGCTAAAAATAATGTTACTTTATGTTTTCGAGGGCGCTGAATACGAATATGACGATTGTTTTCCTCTAAAATTGGGGGAACATTTTTAAAATCTACAATTACGTCGAAAAATTGAAAAAACATTTTTTCGCGAATATCGAACTCGCTGCCTTTCACAGAATAATCAATATTTTTTCATAAAAATTCAATCACACATTTTTGAACTCATTTGCAAGGCAGTAAAACATACCCGAAATTTCCAAAGCAATTTCCAACCGATCGGGAAATTTCGGAAAATTTTTTACTACTCTTTCTGACTTTGTGCATACTTTTGCAAAAGTTGGAAGACAAAGTTTTCAATTTTTAATTTCTACATATGTAGTCTCAAAGTGTATTGTTTATGGAAGGTTTTCAAAACATTTCAAATGTTTATTTGAAAAAGAAAAAATTTTACGGTCATTCGAAAATCCGCGCGGTTTACGTAGTGCGCGCGCTTCGAGCGCGTCTAGCTCTGTGCAAGCCTGAACTAATTTTATATGTGCTCATATAAAAGATAATTTAGTGAAACATAGTATTGAGCTCTCAGATACTAATAAACATGTATATTTAGCTGGTGGATTGGAACCACGAGAAAATTCATTTGTTAATGATACAAATGGCATGTGCAAAGTAGATCCTATGTATACTTGCAATCACATAGATGCTGACACTCGTTTAATATATCACGTGAAATGTGTTCAAAGTAAAATGAATGATAAGCAAATTATTATTGTTGAGTCGCCAGATACAGATGTATTTTTATTGTTAATAAGTAATTATCGATATTGTCAAAATAAGCCACAGGTCTGGATTTATACTGGCAAAATTTCAATACGCATAGATTTCAGGAGATACATCCCAATACACCTCTTGACAGAAAAACTAACTTCATCACTAATAGCTATGCATGCATTAACTGGATGCGATACGACGTCATTGCTGTTTTTTATCGGTAAGAAGACTGCATACGTAGCGTTAAAAAAGATGTCAGATGAAGAATTGATAGATCTTGCCAATCTATGCAACGTTCCTGTTGAATAGGCCATCGAGTTTGTTAGTAATTTTCTATCTGTGTTGTACGATTCACGTAACATTCGCACAGATATTAACTCATTAAGATATAATTTAGCTTTATTGAAAAATTCATGTATTGATAAGTTACCACCTTCCAAGCCTGCATTAGAAAAACACGTATTGAGATGCATTTGGCAAATCAACGAATGGAATCAGGCGACATTTTCCACGATTTTGACAAAAAACTTGGAAGAATCGATGAGGGGAATGTGTTACCTGATTTTTACAATGGATTATCAGCAATGGCATATTTACAAAATTTCTTCTGTTCTTGTGCTCAAAAATCTTCTTGCTCTACCGACGTGTGCCCTTGTGTAGTTATGTAGTTGCCGAGATTCATGTACTAATAACGTAAATGTAGTTAATGATGAACGTACAGAGTGAATAAATTTTTATATTTATACATGGTTTTCTACTATTATTTATAAAAAGAATTATTAACAGAAAATTTTATAATCATTATTCGCTCACTGCATAAAATCCAAGAGAAACGCGCCCAGTGCAAGCGTCGAGCGACTAGAAGGCTGAGGTTTAAGACGCTGTATAATTTTTATTTTTGCAAGTAAACATTTGAAATTTTCTGAAAAACTTCCTTGTATAATACACTTTGAGACTACATATGTAGAAATCAAAAATTAAAAACTTTGTCACTCAACTTTTGCAAAAGTTTGCACAAAAACAGAAAGAGTAGTAAAAAATTTTCCAAAATTTCCCGATCGGTTGGAAATTGCTTTGGAAATTTCGGGTATATTTTACTGCCTTGCAAATGAGTTCAAAAATGTGTGATTGAATTTTTATGAAAAAATATTGATTATTCCGTGAAAGGCAGCGAGTTCGATATTCGCGAAAAAATGTTTTTTCAATTTTTCGACGTAATTGTAGATTTTAAAAATGTTCCCCCAATTTTAGAGGGAAACAAACGTCATATTCGTATTCAGCACCCTCGAAAACATAAAGTAACATGGTTTTTTAGCGATTAGAAGTGATCTGGTCACTTTTCCGTTTTCTAAACGTCTTTTTGGGGGTGTGCCGTTCGCCTAACATTTTGCAGCTCCTTGCTAGTAATCAATTGAACATCCGTCACTTTAGATCTCTCCTTCAACTTCGCCGCTATAAGCTCCTGCTACGTTGAAGACAAGAAACATTAGTCCTCCTCGTGACAAAAGTTACTCCTCATCCTTCCAGCATACGTAATTTTATACTACCTGTGTATGGTATTTTGAGAACATAATTTTTCCAAGGTTTGTGGAGTGAGTGGGTATTCAGATTAATTCAATATCGCATTCCATATCAAGGGATTCTTGCCTTGTTGCAGTCGTGATGAAGTCAAGATCTTTATTAAGCCACGTATCCATTTCGCGCGGCTTGTTGGTGCATGCCGCCGCGTGAAAGACGAACACTCCCATTGTCGAACAGGGTTTGAAGCGAGCCAATTTACGTCGTTTTTTTGGCGCGCATCGAAGGAAATTCAGTGACATTGCATCGCGAACTGTAGACGAGTGCTTGTGCTACTAGGCAGTCAACGTTTCAAATACATTAAAAGATTAAAATGCTCTTCAATAATGTTATGTATATGGATTTAAATAGTTATTATGGAATGGAAAAAACGCTTTCCATAATAAAAAATTTGGGGGAAGATGCCGGGCGGAAATTTTTTTTTAGTCAGATAGGATAAATAGAGCGGCTTCCGCAATAGAGCTAGACACACGCAGTAGTCGCGTGAAATGCAAACGTGGCTTTAATTCCTGTTTTTTCCAACCCATGTATTGCACGATATTTTATGATGCTTGCGGTGGAGGAATAAATTTCTTCCTATCTTTTAAGTCGATATATACTTAGTGTTCCGGGAATATTGAGAAACGAGAGTGTGTATATAATTCGTCTGTACTTTCTGGTTTAAAAGGGCCACCTGTAAGCAATCGATTGTAAATTTCACATTGATGATTTCCTTCTTGAAAAAATGAAGCTTTTAACTTTGATGATATATTCAAGAATTTGCTTTTTTGGATAATATTACTCTTGATAAAAGTCGTTATCCCAATGGTATCTACGGCAACGAAATCGACAGCTAGAATGATAGCGCTAATTCTCTGATTTCGTGCTCTCGTAACTTTCAGCACTTTTTTCACTGTCAAGAATACTTAATGTTTGGAAGGATAAAGATATATTCGATCGCTGACAATCGATTAGGCGTAGCCGAGGAACAATCAGGAAAAATATAAATTTATGTCTACATTAATAAAAATTTGGTGGTGAAATAAAACATTTATAAGTATCCAATCTTATTTTTATGGAAAGCTTAATGGGCTATTGAAATTTTAATAGCAATACTTCAATCATCTTAAAGGTCTTACTGTGTGCTTGATTTAGTGTGTTCCTCCATTGTAGTCTATGTACCCATTTTTTTTGTGATTCCAAGCATTGGTTCTGGTCCAACGTATATCGTTGCAGCAGCTCTTCTCTCGGATTCATCAACTTCTTCATTTCCAAAAATATCGTTATGACACCCTCTATAAACTTACTTTAACGTGGTTTACAGTTCATCTAGTTCTTCCTGGCACTCCTTCACCAATCAGGATCCATCCTTGTAACTATTGAAACTATTATATTATTTCAACGTTAATTTGAATCAAATAACAGTTATTATGAGTTTTACTTAAACTTCCTATTTTTATTTCTATGATTGTTTTCATTATCCACTATTACAAATTAAATCAGTTTATAACTGTTGCATTTACAACATAACGATACTCAACTAAAACTAAACTTTCTTAAAGTATCACATGAATCAAAGTTGACATGATTATTGTGTACCAAAAATATCAGGTACAATTGAGATTAGTAATTTATTGGAATAAAACTCAATAATGACCTATTTTTTGTCGACTCCATTGGCAAATTTCCATTGACATACATATTTACTGGGAATGGACGTTTCTGTGTCTTCGAGTTTTCCAAGTTTCCTTTTTTTTGTTGTGCATCCATTGATTTGTTTTGAAGTTAGCCCAGTTGGCGCCTCATCTCCAGCGTTCTGGCGCCGGTGGAAATGCTAAGCGTCGTCTCGTCCACATTCGATAATTTTCATCTCCCTCGCTTCATCGTAGGTATGGGAAGTTTGTGCTATTTTTATGGAAACAACGTAAATCTGATTAATTGTTGTGTAGTTTATAACATTTCTATGATTGGACCATTAAGTTCAAATAGCTCTATTACATATAAAATGATACAAAATTACTATTCTCTATTAATTTTAGGAGTAAATGCGGAACAAAATTGCCTAACTTGAAAAATTATAAATTAGTGTTTTCACAGGAAATTAAAATACAATACAATAGTGGTGTGTGGAACCGATATCCGTTTTTTGGTATTTTGAACATTTTTTGAACCAAATCTTTAAGGAGAAAACTGGATATTGAGAATTCATAAGTGTTTGTTACATTCACTACAGATACGTGACAAACCTGAAGATGAAGTCAGTTTCTGATTATATGTTTAATTAATTAATAGCCAGTTGAGAAAAATGCCATTCGAGTTTAAAGTTTGAGGATGTATCAAAATCTATAATATGTATATGAGTGTTTTATTTGCTTACAGTTTATAAGAGTTAGACGTTTGAACATTATTAAAAAAATATGAGCATCTAGTTAAAATGTTTCAATTGAGCTTTTTTTTTTATCCACAATTTTTTAAGTTTTCTATAGTGTAAAAATCATATAAATCTTGTTTTGTATCATACTGCACGATCCGATCCGAAAGGTCTCGATTGATCTGAAGCATTGCGCGTGCTCCAATCTATTGTGTAGGAATCAGTCAGCATCTCATACGGACCATAGATAAATACGGACATCGGATATCAAAATAATCATTTACGTCTGGTAAGTCAAGTATTACATTACGAATGAGTACTGTAAGAGAGTTACCGGATGTATCACGTAGCATATTTCATTTCATATACTGTGAAAAACTGAATTTTCCAATCTTACCTCTCATTATTTCAATAACGTTTGACATTTGACATTATTGTATGGCGTGCTGTTTTGGTATTTAATAAAATCGTTTTAAAAACAAAAACAAAAATATCTCTTCTTTCAAAAATGTTTATTCCCCAATTATTCTGTTAATGAATAAAAATTATGTTTTTCATAATAATAATACAGGAATTTCCATTATGAAAAACATAATGTAAATTGCCGTTTTAAAATTATGAAATACATAATAAAAATTCATGAATTAAAATTATGAAAAACATAATAGAAATTCAATTTCCATTATGTATTGAGGTTGCCTATACTAATCTCTGAAATCGTATAGTAAATGCATTACTGCAGAATAGGCAACCTCAATACATAATGTAAATTGAATTTCTATTATGTTTTTCATAATTTTAAATCGGTAATTTCTATTATGTTTTTCATAATTGAAATACGTGTATTATTATTATTGGGATCATAATTGAAATTCAAGTATTAAAATTATGAAAACCATAATAGAAATTCAAGAATTAAAATTATGAAAAACATAATAGAAATTCAGGAATAAAAATTATTGAATAAATAATACAAAACGGATTTGGATTATGTTTTTCCTAATTTTTTTTCTTCAATTTCCATTATGTTTTCAATAATTTTGATTGTTGAATTTCCATCATGTTTTTCATAATAATAATACACGAATTTCCATTATGAAAAACATAAGTGGTTTCCCATAGGAATATCACTGAATAATGTCATGGATGACATTTTAGTCCTGTCACCGATTTTATTCCTTTAAATTTCACAAATTCGTTTCGAATTCCGGGATTATGGCGAATTTAGATGAATTAGCTCAGCTGGATGCTTTGCAAAACCTGGAAGCGGCTGAAGTACTTGCTCGGAGGCCAGAGAGAAGGTTCACCCCTAGAAGAGATCAATTACAGTATTTATCTGAAACAGCATTCATAAAAGTGTTCCGGTTATCCAAAGCAGTTACAAGAGAATTTTTGGAAATGTTGGACCCTTTCTTGGTCCAACCGCCCTCAAGGAGTTCAGCTTTGGACAAACAAACATAGGTCCTCATCGCATTGCATTTTTTCGCATGTGGAAGTTACCAGACATCAGTTGGACTGAACTTATATATTGGTGTTAGTCAATCATCTGCTAGTCGGTGCATTAAAGAAGTAACAAACGCTCTGAATGAACAACAAATTTTCAATTTTCAATCGATGGGTTAAATTTCCACAAACCCTTGAAGAACTGCAACACATTCGTCAAGAGTTTTATGATTCCTTTGGTTTTCCAGGTATTATACGATGCATTGACTGTACCCATGTGGCAATTTACCCTCCTCCAAAAAATGATTTATTGTATCCTGAGCATAAATATGTTAATAGAAAGAACTATCATTCCATCAATGTTCAATTAATTTGTGACGCCAAAATGAGAATAATTAATGTAAATGCAAGATACCCAGGAAGCAGTCATGACAGTTATATCTGGAGCAGATCTCGAGTGCAGGAGGCTGTAGTAAATCTGAGTAATGATCATCCAGATTTCTTCCTAATAGGTGGACTTTGGATTCCTCAACCTCTGCATCGCCTTCCACTGCTGTTGCATCTAAATTTTTTAAAAGATTCTCTCCATCTTTTGTCAACACAGTGTTTGTAGGTGGCCCTCCGCCTGTGCTCTTTACATGCTTTTTTATATCAGTATTTTTTTTCTTAACGATTTTCTTCATATATTGCCAAGTCTAACGAAAATCAAGACTAATGAACTATCACAAAACGTTTTATCATTGTCACCTACCCTTCGCCAGTGAATCTTTGCCAGTCTTTCTTTGCCCCGGGTGTTGCATTCAGCTTCTCTTCTATTTGTTTCCACTGACGCTGAGAATCTTTGTAGGTGAAAAGTGGATGAAATTTATCTTTTCGGAGGTCTTCAGCCGCCTCCATCAACTCAATGGATACTTTTTTTTGCTCTTGGCTCATGTTGCCACCCACCTCTTTGCCCTTTTTTCAAAACACTTTCATCCATTTTTTAATTCTCTTCTCAAAATTCAAAGTCAAATTGACAACTTGTTGAATGACCAATGTAATTATTAAAACACGCCTTACTACTAGTTGGTAAAACTGATATATGTCATCAGTCAGTTAGTTCTGTGATTAAGTCGTCTAGCAGTAGTCTTGTCATCTTCTGTTTTACATGAGTATAATTGTTCAGTTTTATTTTGTTGTAATTAATAAAGTTATATAAATACTGATCCAGTCAATTCAATAATAAAGCCACCCTAACAACAGGTTATGGGCCCAGATTCTCCATAAACGGTGGCTTTGTTGAGAAAGAAAATTTAATTGTTAATATCCCGACCTGTAAAAATTAGGCGGGAGACGATACTTGGAGAAAAAAAAACCTTGAATCGAGGGAAAATGGACCAGGAGAAACAAAATTCAACCACTTTGAAGTTTACAGGAGACAATTGGACCCTTTGGAAATTCCAGGCTGAAATAATATTAAAATCCAAAGGTCTGTTTGACATAGTAACTGGCATGAATCCAAGACCACAAACAAATAGTGAAGACTGGGATAGAAAGGACGCTACGGCTCAAGAGATTATAGCGGTTCGAATGGAAGAAAAACCCCTGACACATATCCTGTCATGTCAGACATCAATTCAAATGTGGGACAAACTGAAATCAATTTATGAACAAAAAAGCCAAGTAAGCATTCACCTATTACAACAAAGATTTTTCAGCCTAGAGCTTAAAGGTGATGTGGCTCAGTTTATATCTCAGCTAGAGGAGATATTTAGTGTGAATAAAAATTTAAATGTACCCATGATTGTTTTTTACTTCCATTTCACCAACTTTAATGTCTAATGCCATTAAAATTATGTTTTCATGAACTATTCACACAAATATTAACTCCAGTTTATAGAAATAGTTTTATCCTAATTAAAATTGGGTACGGCGCCACTTATATATTCTATTCTGTGGCGGCCATTTTGTATTAACCATCCCGGTTAACTGTCCTTGGAGTAATGATCCTTCCTTACTACTTTATGTTCTAAGGTTCACATGTAGGTTCAAGAATTAGTCGATTTCGACCGTGGGAGTCGATAGATCGCACAGGATAGATCCCATCGTACGAGAGAAGCACCGGATCGTATGATTTTCAAGAATAGCTACCCTGGTAGCGTTACGTTAGGATGAACGTTAGGATGAAATAGTCGTTATTGCATCCTGCGTACTTCAATCAGTTTTCAATGAGTTTTTTCACGTTTTATAAATTTCCCAAATTATTCATATATTACCATTAAACAAAGAATTATTCGAAAAATTACTGGTCTACAGTTTAGAAGCCAATCGTTTCAACTTTATAAAAAGAAGAGTAAAAATAATAAAGTAGCTTTTAATGTATACTTCAAACTGGTGAAAAGGTGTGAGGAGAAGTTGTCAGTTCATCCACGATATATATCGTGAATCAATGAAGTAGTTTTTCCATTTTTCCAAACACTAAGTAGTATGAACCGATTTGATCAAATTTTGTTTGTTTTCCATTGATTAATTTACTTTTTTCAGATTAAAAACGGCAACACATTTCAAAACCATTTAAGTTTCCTGGTTATTTCTTCGGAACAAATTTTTTACGTGTAGCTTAAGCGTTCTTGGTAATAAATAAGCTAGTTGTTCCAAATTCTTTCAATTTCAATACCAATTTGTGAAACGAAGCTTCAGTTTAACTTTACTGACTTTTCGGGACTATGAAAATTTATGTCCCAGCTGCGGCAATGAAACCAGATTAGTTATTTCGTTGATGTAGTTTATGTCAATACTGATACCATAAAGCCAAGTTTAATCACGTTAGCTTGACACCGATTAAACTTTCTAAAATATCATAATAAGTACATAGGACGTACAAACCATGGGTACAACTATGGAATGTATAAAAGTAAATCACTCGAGCAAATGATTGTGATCGGGCGCAGTATTTTCGATATCAGCATTCGAATATCGTATTTTTTTCAACCATCTTCGAAAATGTATTCGTATGCGATGAATATTTGCATTGACATCGCCAAATCGACCATTCCGCTTCTCTCTTACAAAAACCAGCAATATATAAGACCATATTTCGACATTTATCACTAACACCTTATTTATTTATTTATTGAAAAAAAATAAAATATCTGTTTTGTTTGTTTATGTTACAGTCAATATATGAAATTGGGCATTATATACACACAACGCAAAAGTCTAGGGATATTTTTATGAGTAGTCATGTTTTCACCTGTAATTAACTTGTAAAAGTGATAACAAAAGTATAGTTTAGATCGTTGTTTAATATGTCAACAACATTCACTTTTATTCCAAAAAATAGTGGAAAACAAAAAATTTTAATTCTAAAAACCACTGTTTTTCCAAACGTCAAAAAAATACAAACTTAAAATAAAGTATGGCCACCAGGTTGATTTATCACAGCTCTACATCTAGCATTCATGCTCAAAATTACATTGTTGAAGACTGCTTGAGGTATTTGTGGCTATTGTACTCTCAGAAGCTCGACAAATTGGAACTTATTGTGAATGTTGCCCATAAGTGGAGTAATTCGTCGTTGGAGCATGTTCCATACGTGCTCAATGGTATTTAAGTCAAGTATGGTGACTGTGCTGGCCATGGAAATACATCAATACCCTCATTATCAAACCAGTTTACTACAATATGGGTAACATGTGATCGAGCGTAAGAGCGTAAGAGCTATTTCCAAAAGCATCCGAAAATGGACGAACGACAGTTTGGAAAATAGTATCCCAACACTGCTGAATTGTAGGAAAGAGGCGTGAGGAAATAAGCTCAGTTCTTCCGTCAGTCCAATTCAGAAACTCTTGACACCAGGTTAATCGTGCAGCGCGATTGCCTCTAGACGGCTTCATGAAGACGATTCCTCACCATATTACTGCCAACTGTAACATTGGTTGCGTTCAGAAACCACAACTGTTGTACAACCGTTGAGTAAATGTTCTGTGAACGCACATTGATCAGTGCACGAAGCTCAACATGTTGAGCGGACATGTGAGCGGACGCCATTTTTCTGAGTGGTTTTCAATTGCGCTCAGTGAGCACAACATGCTGCAGATTGTGATATTTTTATAATGGTTATCTATGGCTTCATTATTAGTAAACAAAGATTATACTTAGTGAAGTTTATATATATATATATGATCTATGGTATTAGAGAAATAAATAAATATCACAACATGGGTGACGATTATGAACTGATATATACGAATAATAATGTTTCATACAGCTTAACAGGTACGTAAAACGTTCACGAAATATTAGAAAATGGTTTTTATTCATTTAATTAATTATCTATACGTATCCTACATGGAAGAGTATCTATGATATTCTATACTATCCAAAAAATTATCGTTCAGAAGACAACGTCAACCATTCGTTGCTCAGAGAGCGCTCACTCAACAGTTGAGTCGTTATGTTTTCTGAACGCAACCATTATGTGCACGCTGTAAACCATTAACCAATTCGGGTGCAGTGATTGTCAGTTGCCTCAATTTAAGATTTCACTCTGGAAGGTACTGAGATCCTTAGACTAAATTGCCTTATCCTGAGGAAATGTGGCAAAGATGGTTGGTTTTATGTCAATTCAGTGAAACCTGAACCAATTGAGACACGAAGCGTTAAATACAGCGATGTATTCCAAGATTGTATTGGTTGAAGCTTGCGTCGTACAGTTGGTAGGGTTATAAACTTTATGTGGAGTACAAATTATTTGATATTTTTTTCACAAATGGGAAAAAAATGTTGTGAGTCATATTGTACAACTTTGACAATTTTTAATTTGGAAAAAAATATTACACTGCTACATATTATGGGTGGAAAAATCCGATAGTATTTTTAATTTTCAGATAAAAGGAGTATGTTTTCCGATAAATCTACTGAATTTTCTCTCAATTTCTCGGGAAAACAAATTTGTTGATATTTATTTGACTAATTTTTTTCATGACGTCACCAAAAAACTCCTATGCAAAGTGTCAAATGAATTGGATCAACTGTTTAGGAGAAGTTCATTATAAACCCGATTGCAGTGCCACCTTCCGAAACTAATTGTGAATCTTAACCATCCAGCAACTTACTTTAAAACCAACAAAAAATGTCATAAAAATCAAACCAACTGCTTAGGAGAGGTTCAGTATGAACCCGATTGCAGCGCCACCTGAAGATTGGATTAGATTAGAATTGGAGTGAGTCTTTCTCCTGCCCCACTGCAACCTTTGCAGATCTATTGTGGTCCTCCCTATATATAGATTTTGATATCTAGCTTTATTCTTTTAATCAGACTTATTAGCCTGGATACCGCCTTTCAAATAGTGGGTGGTGTGACAATTTGGCCGAAGGGCTTTCAAGAAATATTTGAGCGTGCCTTTGTCTTGAGGTTTCATACTACAAGGGCAACGTCTGGTTGTTTATCCATTTGTGAATGCTCTCTTTACTTATGCATTTAGCAATTTAACATGAAGGTTCTGGCCCTATCATGACTTTCATTGCTCCATGCTTGGCTAATTATTCGGTCTTTTCATTCCTTTTTATTCCTTGGTGACCTGATATCCAGGCTTAGGGTCACTCTCTTATGACTAGCTAGTTTATTGAGAGACTTGCGACACTCCCACACCAGATTTGATGTTATCCTATATAAGCGTATCGCTTTTAGTGTTGCTTGGCTGTCGGAGTAGATGACGAGCGCAAACTGAAACTTTAAAACCTTTCATCTGACGTTCGATAGACGACTGAGATATGAACATTCGACCGGGAGTCCAAACAGGACATCATCCAGAATGAGAACTTCCAAATACTCAAACTAGTGTCACAAAAAAAAACTTGGATTCTGTGGAATGGAAGTGGAAATATCGCGTCACATACCTGCGAAATGCGTTGCACTAAAAAATCACAGGTCACAACACCTGGCAGACTACAGGACCTGTAGTTTGTGTTTTAATTACTGGTACTATCAGTAACACACTATCAGGAATCATGGAATTCGTCACCTTCTCATATCTTTTTGGAAAGATAAGCTAGATGGACAGCATGTGGAATTGCGCATAGCTATATCCAAAGCACATAACGGGCTTGTATAGAGCGTTGTTGGACACAGTATTATGGGCATGACCTCTGTTATAATTATTATCATAATAATTATAATTATTATATTATGATTATTATTATAATATAATCCAATAGACCATTTAGAATGACGTGACTGACAGGTCATCATATTGTTCTGGAAGGCACAGGTCACATGCTGTTGAGTTTGTATTGTTTGCTGGTAAACAGCAGACTTAAATTAGTAAAAAGCTCTTGAAATTATCTATAATACCATCGGTATCTAGTGTTGTTAAGTGTGGAGTGTTGTGAGAAAGAGATAAGGTATAATTTTTTTCCATATTTAGGCTGTTTTAACCAAGTGTATTTTTCGTCGTCTGACATTATTATTGTTATTTGTGGAATTTTTATTATATAAATAAAATATAAATTACATTAACATTGTTCCGTGGAGTATGTCTGACAACTAACTGACTAACAACACATTCCAAAATACACAAGCTTCAACTTCAACTGTATTCAGGTTAGAAATTACGCCATTGATTGATTTGTGAAGAGATTGGAGGAAATCAATTCAAAACATGGAACAATAAAAATTTTCATTAACGGCCAAGCGACTTTGAAAGCTTTCATCGAATACATATTCGCTATTTATTTGAATTCTTTATCGTGAAGTATGTTGAGTTAGAAACAAATGCTCCACTTCAGTCATGAGATGAATTCCATTAGTTAAAGTTCTCAATAATGGAATTATTTAATCCTATCAATTTCAAGCAAGTGAAAAACTATTTATTTAGAAGCATCTAGTTTCACCATTTCAAGGATATTAACAAACTTCAAATTAAAACTTCTAAATTATCAGATATCTGCATTAATATATTAAGTTCTAAGTAATTCACTATGTTGAACTGAAGTTTAATTTTGAGTTAAATTGAAACAACTTGGATGTACTGGTTGGAATTTGCATCTTGTTGAGACCCGAACAAGTTAGGAGACAGCAAAACATCTAAATATCTCATTTGGTGGGTGACAAACTTCAAAGTAGGTATAAGTTTCAGGATATTACGACAGACTTCACACGAGTCGTGAGAAATTCAAGTACGATTCTGGAACAATGATTTCTACAATAAAAGGCAGGGCAATCGTTGAATTATCACACTATTGATTTGAGTTTTAGATGTTCGAAAAAGCTGAAAATCATAATGAGTAACAATTTCTTATTTTTTAAATAGCTTGGAGAAGTCTTCGGTGTATTGAGATGAGTTTAGAACGACAGCGCTGTACTTTAGTTGCATAGTGTAGTGGAGCTGCACACGAGCACGACTAACAATGTCGTTTGGAAGATGGCAACTTTTTCGACGGATCTTATCATGATGACAAGATCATCTGCATGCTCTTGCAGTTCTGCAAGTACTAGACAAGTTACCCATCAAGAGAGAATACAGTGGCAGGAATAGAATCCCGGCTTGTGAGCAGTCCCTGGAAACCTTGAAGTTTATTGCCATATTCTGAGGAAATGTGATTATTCCACTTAGGTAAGTGATGTGAGTGATGACATTGATGGTTGGTTTTTTCACAGAATACCCCAGCTTGACAAGAAACGAAAGCTGGCGTAAATCCTTTGATGTTTTGGGGGCAAACTTTCGAGACCTTCCAACTGACGTTAACAGATAACGGATCAAGTTACACTGAGAAAATTATTCAAAAAATGTAAATTAAATGCTAACTACACGCAAAAAAGTGAAACTAAAGAATCTCAAATAATAATTGTTTATTTTTATGACTTGTTTCGACAAGGTTTTGATTGTTACCCTCAATTTATGAATTGTTAAAGTTAATTTAACAGCTCAACAAATATTGTGAAAAATATATAAATATAAGTTTTAGCTTCTGTTTTTGGAGTCCATTGATAATAATGAGCTATTGTTTAACCAAATGATTATTATTTTCTATGTTGTTATTGAAATTATATGTGTAAGTATGTATTTATGTAGCATTATATGCAGGATAGGGTGAGTCTAAATACCAATAC
Source organism: Galerucella pusilla (assembly GCA_910591695.1). NCBI lineage: Eukaryota > Metazoa > Arthropoda > Insecta > Coleoptera > Chrysomelidae > Galerucella > Galerucella pusilla. Next base: position 49,095 of record CAJUYI010000990.1, on the reverse strand, counting down.
GATAATAATAGATAATATATTTATAATATCAGTTTACAATAGAAATAATTTCAGTAAATGATGATACAAAAATTACAATAAGTATGGTGCTTGAATAAAAAATTTTCATATTTATATATTTAAAAGTTATACTTCACCAGATTCTGAATTAAATTTTACACCCAGGGAAAACGTACTGATATCTGTGACAACAAAGTTGTAAAAAAGAAGCGACAGTAAACTTCTGTCCATGAATATCGAAGTTTTGTTGTGTTTTTCAATTATTCATCCATCACTTGAATGACAGCCACGAATTGCACAAGTTTTTGGCGCCATTACTGATAAATGTAATTTTGTGAACAAATTTTATCGTTCAAAACACAAAAAAAACATGTAAAAAATCAAAAAGCTTACAACAAAGAAAATTCTTTGGTAAACAATAAAATCACATGTCATTGACAGATAACGGGCTTCAAATGGCAACTGTCAGACATGCGCACTCAGAAAATGAATTGTGAAATAGCACAAGCTTCCCTTCTTCTTGGGATGGTGTATTCTGTGGTTTTATGTTCCTGTCAGTGAAACCAGAACCAATTGATGCTGGTGGTGCATTGTATTAGTCTACTTTATATCAGGAGATTTGGGTCGTTATGTAACGCTAAATCCGCCGATTTGTCATTAGGATCATGATGTTAAAAAATCAACCCAATGTTCCCCATTATTTTTTTGTTACTCCCTATTTTCCAGATATTTGAAATGCAATAGTCGACTCTTACAATATATTCAGAAAAATGCATATCTTAAATGGCCATATCTCCAATTGCATCAATTGTACAAAAACACAAAAACATTGAAAATCCAAAATATGAGGATTTTTGAATAGAAAGCGAAATTTTCAATGCCCAGAAGGTGTGCATTTCATGAAAAGTTGAAAGAGATCTTACCGTTCCAGAAACCGGCAATTTTTCTAATAGGTAGGTTTATTTTTGTCCCCCACCGCCTTAGCTGAATTCAATTTACTTCAAGTGGCTGCCATTATTTTCGAATTAATTAGCTTACCGCCTTGACTGGATTATTATTAATAATAAATATTTTAATATGAAATGATGTTCCAGATTACTCTACTAACTCGAAGAGGGACCCTTAGCAGAGACAAGTCAGCAAGTGTAAGAAATTGCGCAATTTGGATTTTCATATCCGCATGTAAAGGGAGAAGTCACAAAGTATCAGAAGATCCGCCGCGTTATATCCATTTGGTGGCTGTTCAGACATCATAACCTAGTTTATCCCATCCTGCAGGAAAGGATTGGCAGTTTTGTTTATTTTCAAAAACGTTATTATCCACATATATTAAAATATTTGGTTTTTGGTAAAAAATGGAACAAGCAAAACGTAATTTGAAAGGAGATAGTTATTCACCGTCATAAACTTTTCGTTGAAACGACAAAGAAGCGAAATAAATGGAATGCTTCATATATTTATCGACATACGACAATCATTGTACAGTGCGTGCCAAAATAATCGGATATAGTATTTTTGTAGCTGTGTAAATGGATCTTTAAAAATGTATCAATGCTGAACTAGTTGTTATGGTATAATTTCTGGGGCAGTGATGACAGCTTCTCAAAAACATTAGTAGATGTATAATGATGAAATCAAATTTTATACAGCAATAAAATAAGGTGGAAAAGATTGAAATTCATCATAACATTATCCATAAAAAAATAGTAACAGGGTTGAATTTAGAGCAGGTGTGATTTTATAATAAATACAAGAATTCTACATTGATAATGGTTTGAATATTTTTCAAAATAGAAGATGGTTAGCTTATCAGTATCATAAAAATACAAAAAATACCAGTTTCAACTTAAATAGAGCTAGTTCAAAGCTTCAACTGAATATTCAAAGGAAAATCCCATGCTGCAACAGTTGCGGTAAACTTTAATGCTTCAGTAACAACAGCATTGAGAAGAATGAGAAACCCCTATCAAGAGAATTGTGCAGATGTAGCCATCAAATCCCAAGAAAAGGAACATTATTTCAATAAAAAAATTCACAATTGAACAAACCTTGGATACGAGATCCACCTAATTCCAAATTACAGCAGTTCAAACAAAAAGCTTGGTAGCAAAAGCATACCGACGTCAAATGAAAACCAACACAACAAAAAATGAATTCCGTCTATGAAAGTTTAGATTCAAAATTAATAACGTGTCATAGCTCCATAGAGAGATTTTAAGCCACTAAGGGCCGGTTTTACAAGAGAGATTTATACTAGGTATAGTTATTCTGGGTATAAAGTTATATCAGAATTTATACCTAGAATAAAACTAGTTGGTTTTACGATACTTTTTTACATCGGTATAGCTATTCTTACTCCAATAATTGCTATACCGGTGTAAAAAAGCATCGTAAAACCAACTAGTTTTATTCTAGGTATAAATTCTGATATAACTTTATACCCAGAATAACTATACCTAGTATAAATCTCTCTTGTAAAACCGGCCCTTATTTGATCAACGTTATACGTTATCGGTTATTTTGCTCATGCACAATAGAAAAAAAATAACCGATCACCTTAATAAGCGATAACGTACTCCGTTATTTACGTCGAAATAAACGAAACCTTATTAAGCGGTAAGGTTTTGACATAATTGTCAAGTGCATTATGTTTATTTCGTTGAATAATAGAAAAAATATGAAAAACTATTAGAAAAGTATTAAAACTATGCACAAATGATTTTAAATAACATATTTCAATAATTTCAATATTTTAATATTTTTTGGGTCTCAAAATATACTATATACATCTTTGAATACTTTAACTTGTCAACGCCAATTTTTAACGTTAATATTGCCTGATGTATGTTGAGAATTTCGAGAAGAATAGCGCCCCTTATTAAAATCTTCTATTAGACCTTAATCATTTCGACGTCTAATTATATTTTTGATATTATCCATAATTAATGTCATGGAATAATGTATACAAATCAAATTAAACAAACAGAAAATTTAAGGTTAGTTGTTACACCAAACAAAATAACGTTTAACGTGTAACGTCGTTCACAGGTTATGGCTTTAAAAACTAAAATAATTAAAAATGTCATCCGCTATTTCAGAAAGCCTGCGCTTGCTCAGTTTAACGTTTAGCGTGTAACGTAAGTCAAAATATATGTGGCTCAAAATCTCTCTATTATTGATAATTTCTTGTTATCTAATAGGCACTGAGTCAATTGAATTTAATGTTTAACTTCCATCTGTCAAGCTTTTCCAGGTTTCTCCTAATAGGGTTTTTTGTTTTGTGGAATAACATTTGAATTTTTTGATTTTTCTACCCTAAGCCCCCGAACATTTTCTATTGGATTGAGATCTGAACTTTCAGCGATCCATGGAAGCGTTTGAATTTTATTTTTAGCAATATACGAGTAATAATAATTGCGTAAAAAAGATCATGTCAATAGAGTAGTTCAGTTTAAGATCAGTGTGGCCAACAAAAAGTGTGTTTTATGACAAGAATGTCAGTTAATATATAATATCTTTTAATCATTGAGAACATCTACATTGCTTTATTGAAACAATGTATACACCCACGGAGCGAGATAATTGAAATTCAAAATAACGTCTTAGCTGAATTCTCCACGCATCGGTGGTCAACAGTTCTAGGAGCTTTTGGCATTCATTTCATTTCTCTTATTCTGTCACCACCTTTTTTGGTGGCCATTGACCTGAAACTGAACTCCTCCATTGAAAATCCATCGCACGTCACAAACAGAAACTGTACAATCAGGAATATCCAGGAATATTCTATAGGATTTTTTGTAAGCTACAGGAGGTACACATTGTGTATGGGCCAATAGAAGCGTATAGATTTTGTACAGAGATTAAACCCATCTTTTAATAGTCCCAATAGTTCATGGGTGAGAATGGGCCTTTTCAATAATTTTTTTTATTGGTTCAAATTAAAGTATTTTATAGAAAAAGTCCCATTATTCTTTTATATTTTTTTGGAGCTTGATTTCTATTCTAAAAAAACTGTTAAAAGTGCGGAAAGCAAGCGCGTGGTTTGAACGTGACGTCACTCCTCCCTCCTTCGTGACGTCAAAGAGCCTATGACCTTGAAAACGACAAACCGTTATTTTCCTAGGATTTGCAAAGTTTGCTGCCCTGGTTTTTGATTTAGACATCTCATGTAGCCTAAATAAATTGATATGGATATTCTCTTTCATTTTGGATTATGGGTTTTTTCCAAAATAAAAATATAAATTGCCCAAGCAAAATATTCAATCACGTTCCTCGAGATGAAAACGGACGAAAATCATGGTTCGAAAAAGTAAAAGCTCAAAAGAAGTTGACCAAAACGAGGAACATTTGTTTCTTCGTAGGTTGTTTTGGCCTCGGCCGTAGCCATAGCAATAATTTGTCAGCCATTCTGATAAACACTGCCAACCTTATGACGTCACTTGCCCCAAGGTCAAACGCGTGTTCAAATTACCCTAATATTTGTTTAACTTTTTATTCAGCTTTGTGACTTTTTTATTTTATACACAAAGCGAAAAATTATCAGTAAGCTTTCAATAAAATATTTGTCTCGAGATTTAAGCATCTACTGAAATGGCTCAATGTGAAGTAGTGGGTGGGAAGGTGATTTTTTTCGAAAATATAATGCATTTTTATTTATATTTAAGAGTTCAAGAATTATAGCTGACTACCGAAGTATTTATATCAGGCCGCACCAAGTAAGTCTAGAAGTATGTTCACATCTACTTTGCTTTATTGAAAAGATCATACTCCCACCACTAATTCTAGGATATTCAGATTTACATACCGGATTCGTTGCATGCGCCCCAACCTCTATTTCGTCACGTTCACAGTGCATGCCGATTCCGATTTAGAGTCAGTTTCAGAAAATTGGCACCCGGGTATACTGTAATTGTATTCATTGTTTATCTAAGCGTACCAATTTATTTGAACAAATTATTAATTGAAGTTAGGACTGCTATATCAGAATAAAATGTGATTTGAGCCAGTCCGTCACTATAACATTTCTCTTACAACAACTGTTGGAAATTTCAGAGGATAATTTCTTTGAAATGCGTTTGAGAATTTCTTGTAGTTTGTGACATTTAGTCAAAGCTTGTTATCGTTATAATATTAGAAAGCTCAATAAAATTAACGATCCTGTAGATTGAATATATATTCTCACTCTTGAAATTATTGTGGTTTGTGAAATTTTTCAATATAATGCGAATGTTTGATTACCATGGAGTAAATTGTTGTGTTTCGATTCCACTTTCACATATTCTAGTATACCAGAAATAAACTTCCTGAACAACATATCCAATGGGCGCGATAGTAACGGTGAAGCAGTGTCGAATGCGGTTAGTACTTGGATGGGTGACCATTGGGAGAACACCGTCAAAGAGCCAGTACAGTCTGCAACGAAGCACAAAATCTTTGGTAAGGGGTAGTGAGTATCCTTGCAGAAATATATCAAATTAAATACCAAAGTAGGAAAAAAACGTTTTCAACGCAATAAGAAGAAGCTCTTAAAGCATACACAGTATTGTATATATGTTACCGTGAATGACCGAAAGTAGTGAATGTCAAGATTCGCCGGTGAATGTCGACAAATGTCAAATGCCTTGGTGAAAGTCCGAACGTTTCTTAATTCTATTATACATTCGGACTTTCACCGGTATATGTCGACAAACACAAATGAGCTCCGGTGAATCTCGGACAGTGCAGGTCGCGACAAGTTTTTAGACGGTTCCAGCCCTGGCACGTCTTCATCTCAAGCACTGACTGACCCGCAACCTGACACGTCTTCATCTCAAGCACTGACTGATCCGCCACTTAGCGCACATCTTCATCTCAAGTACTGACTGATCTGCCACCTAACACATCTTCATCTCAAGCACTGACTAAACAACACGAGCTAATTTCTTCAAAAAGAGTAGCTGCAAAAGAGAATCTTCTACTTCAAGCAAAAAAGATGTTGCGAACCTCAAAAAAAAAGTTTCCTCCTGCCCAATTTGGTGATACCGTAAGAATGTTTGACAGTGTTTTATGACAGTTTAGAGCTTTTGCGTCAGTTTTTGGAAGAAATGTCAAGCACCAGACCAAAAATACTTGATGATCAAGGTAAATACATATTTAAACTTATTAATTTTTGTTTACAATAATTTATTACCAATTTTGTATAACAGTAACATACCCAAATATGCTTTATGCTATTAGTTTTCGATCTGTACATGCCGGGTTCGAGTACCAGGTAGTAGGTAGAAACATTTTTTCATATTTTTTTTTGAAACAAATTTCTTCGTAGAAAAAATAGTGTATGCAACTCTCATGCAATGGTTATTAATAACCATCATTACATAATCGTTGCATAATATATTATTTTCAATCCGTTTGTCGGAAATATGAGTAGCAGCTCACAAATATTGCAAGTATGCATTCATCGAGTTTCTTTATGGAGTACAATAAATTAATAGCCGTTTTTAATTTAACTGCGATGTTAAAAGCTTCCAGATAGACGAATTTTATTCTAAGAAGCTTGGGTTCTTTATAAACTACTTCAAAGAACAAAAACGGATTACTAACGCTTCAAGCTTTGAAATAAATGAAGCTTTCTTTTGACAAGACATAAAGCTCGACAAATTGATAAAAGAAAAAAGATCACTTTGAGAGAGACTCTTAGTACACTTCTTCCGACATATGTGCAAACTACTTTGTTGTTTTTCAATTAAGTTTTGTTATCGATAACTGAATTGGAAATAAAGAAAAAGCAACTGAGTACATGGAACTTACTCCAGAAATAAATAAATAAAAAAAGAGTAGGACTTGTTTTTGGTGTTCATATGATCTGTTTACCGGTAAGTGAGGCGAAAATACTATAAAGGCGTTATATTTCAATAAACTTATTTGCATATACCTACCTGTCTAATGAACTTTTTTCCAAAAATTTTCTATATTGTGTAGGTACGTGTATTTTGATTTCGCCTCGTAAGAATTGATGAAAATACCTCATATTGCTTGAACTATTTCCAGTATAAAGCATGGTATAAACATGGTTTCAGTTATTCATTATTGTCTGGCATTATTCAGGTCCTGACTTCGCGAACGAGAACATCTGTAAACTTCACTGCCACCGCATCGATTTAACCTTCCAATTAAGGGGAAAATGAATATTAATACCTACCAATTTGATAGACATAGTAATGAAATATCTCAGGAAACCATAATCTAGTTGTGCTCAGTGCAACATCAGCATTCCCTTAATTAAACAGAACTGATATGTGGCATATCATCTATATATCGTTGTTTAAAATTCAACGTAAGTAGTTAATTTCCAGCTTTAGTGGTTATTTTAGGTAATAGTTGATTTTATTGAGAAATGTGTTGGCTGACGTTATATTAGTGACTACTCAAATCAAACAACAAACAAAAATTTATCGTGGAATCATATGCAGGGTGGTCCGTAAGTAATGGTCCGAAGTGAAATGGAAGATTCTTCGCCTAAAAATAATAATGTTAGTAGTCGCTGAGTCAGCAAATTTATTATCAGCTATAATATAGCAGAATCATTGATAATTTGCAATAATATTGTCATTGATTTCAAAAGCGTATTGCTCGACTCGACTCGACTTCAACGGCGGAGGGCTGTTACCTGAAAGCAACATTCTTGAGAAAAGTTATGGCAAATTTATTGCAAATTATTAATGTTCTTGCCATATTATAGTTGATAATATATTTTCTGACATCTGCGCCTGCTAACTATTATATTTGTGCTAATGAATGAAATGAAAATTATGAGGGGGGGTTTAAAAATGCGAATATCTCGAAAGTCAAAAAAGCAGCAAAAATTTCAAATTTTAAGAAAATTGCAAGGCGCTCTCGGCTGTTACGCCATCATCAGTGCGACACCTGCAAGGAAATAATAATATAAAATCGAAAACTAGTAAAAAATTACTTGCTTGTCAAGTATATAACACAAAAAACCAAATTAAAAAGTCGACAACACATTAAATACACAATCATGATTTTTTTTTAAATCACATTAAATTTAAAATATTCCCCCATTTGGGGGTAAACTTTCGTTAACTTTTAAACAACTAAACGTGTTTGGAGAATGGAAATTGAAGTGACAGTACATCAATTTGAAGTTGACAAAAAATAACAAATCTAAATTCAATTATGACAACTGGCAGTCTAAGTAAGCACAGAATTCAAGTTATCCAAAGTGAGCACAGAACTAACATTGTGACAATTATGTATTTCATGTAAATATTAAGGAATTTATTTTAATTTGTGAAAATTGTAATGAATTATGTGATTTGGTAATGTCCCAGAACCAATGTGTTAATCTCCTGAATAAAAATAGTAAAATAAATTTGATAGTAAGGTCTAATGAGAACCCATCTTTCAAAAATCATTAGGAGCAGAAAAAGATCAAGGGTCTAATGAGAACCCATTAATGAATCTCAAACGAAACAGTAAATTTACACATGAGTCCAAAGAGATTCCAAAAAACAAAACATTACATTCATTGATTTACAGACAGGAGAAAAAAAATTTATTTTATTTTATTTTTTTTATTTTTTTTTCTGAATTTTTTAATTTAATTTATTGGCTTTTGCTTCTGCTTACCAATTACATGGCTTTTTTGGCATCGAAATGGATAAGATATTATAATTTTCCAGTCCCTTAAACCTCTCTATTTTCGAATTTTACGTTTGTATATCAGAAATCTTTCAATTTACTGAGGACAAACATTTTTGATATTCCAGCTTTGCCACCCTGTATCTTTTTTATCATCAATATTTCATTGAAAGAAGTTGCGTCAGATTGTTATATTTTCAGGCCAGAAATCTTTTATTTTACTTTGCTCCATTACTTACGGACCACCCTGTATAAACGGAATTTTGTCTGGATGGTTGAGCCCAACACCTAAAAAGTACTTATATCAAGACAGGCTATTAGGACTGCGACTGGCTCACATCTATCAATATTTCACCAAACAAATTCAAGTTCTTAACAAAGTCGATTGCTTTATTTTGAGAATTATATTTCATTTCTGAGGGCGAGGACACCTATTGTACTTTGAACAGCGTCGGGGTGAGCACTAGGTATATGAATGTTGTTCCATCATCTTCCGGACCAAGACAAAACGTGATAGTTTTCCTCCTGCCGTTATCACTAAAAACACTTAATTGAAAAAAAAAATTACATCCTTCCTTAAATATTTTTAATGGAAACTAAGCGACGAGAACTTTTCTTTAAAATCCATTAACTGTTGAAGTTGCTGTACAAAATCGGTAGAGATGCAATCATACCTTAAATTTAATTTTAACGTTCTGCTTTATTTCTTCGAGCTTAAGTGACCATAAAAGAAATTATATCCCCTCATTTACCGTCTTTTATTAACATTCCTTTTTAATTTGAATTGAAATTGCTACAAGATTAATAGTATCAGGATTATCGTTAATCTTATTAAAACTTTATTGCTATAATTAAACATTTAGTATGATAACATCTCCAGTTGAACTGATAAATTGGAATACTGAAGTACTTAAAGGTCCAAACTCATTGTCTTGAATCTTTTTGGGGTCGAATATGTTTCTTAGATGTTCTAAAAATCCGTAGTCTTTGCTCACATTTCTTTTCAGACACATTGCTTCGTTTCCGCATGTAACTATTGGTCTAATGGAAGCTTTGCATATTTTTATTTTGGTTAATTCATTCATACGTTTGGGTTGTGCTCAACAACACAGGCACTCGAACTGAATCTCTGTACCATTTCATGTTGGTATTTTTCACATCTCGCGGGATTGCGGCCAGGGACTGCTGCATCAAATAAAAGTGGAATGAGTATTAATAAATGTCAAAATAATAGTATCATACTATTACAAGCCTTACAAATTTGAAAATTACTGTTCAAAGAGTAGACCGTTCAGTAAGAACAAACATCTATTTCTCGGGCTATATACCCCGACAGACAATGATTTACAGTTCCAAGTTAAACGGGGTTGGGTTGGGATATCTTCACGATTATGGATTGTATTTAGAAGGGATAATACAGAGTGGGGGATACTGGAGACGCGAAGTTACTGCCACATAGAGAGTACCGTCAGTACTAAAACTTATAATTTAATAAGAACCAGAATGAAAACTGTAACGCCGTTATTGGTAGCTGCAAATTCTTCTACACATATCAGCGTTGACATCCTAACCTAAGTATATCCATGATCCTAACCTGACAACTACAGACCAAAGTTTTACGACGTGTATCGTGAGTTTGTCCAGTTTTTGTTTTCAAAAACTATTTTGCTTATTTGTGTGTGTGTTGAGTAATCGTAGTTGGTTTTTATTGTTTATTGGGACTTTTAATTTATCTCCATGTTTGTCATTGGAATATGTGAAAAACGATTTATTTATTGTATACTCTTTCATTCAATAAAATATATAAACTTGATGATTATTGCTTTATTTTTCCCACTTCAGGCATATGGTCCATTCTTTGACATTTCATTCAATTTTACTTGACCATTTCATTGTTATTGTAATTTCAATCTTATGTTGAGAAACTTCAAATTGAATATCAAAAAATGGATCATGAATGTAATTTTGCAATAAAAGTGGAATTACAGTTATTTTGAATATGTCGCCAAAAACTGTAAAATTACAGAAGTCTTCTTTTTCGGTTGCTGGCAAAGTTCACAACCATCTGATTTGTGTTAGAGGTACTGACGGGACACTCAAAGTGGCGCCACTCGTACAAATAGAGGGCGCCACGGGTCAATTTCCCATCTATAAGTGTTTTTTCTATCTATGGGATAATATCATTTGTATACCGGTTTCGGAGTATTTGCGCCTCGTCAGTACAAGGTAGATATCATCTGTCCAAAAGCTCTGAGAGCTAAACTCTGAATAGGAGATAACATCAAGATAACGCTGGAATAACATAAATACATTTACTTCAGTAAAGGAAATGGTGAAAATGCGATGATGCTGACCATCTCACAACTAACCACAAACCAAAATTCATGTTGACAAAAAACCATCTAGGTTTTGAAATTATATGCTTAATTACAGTGTCCTGTAACAATTGTCATATTTAAATAAACCGTGTTATCGATAGATCTCAAAATTACAAATTTGGATATTACACAAATGGATCTGTATCTGTAGAGTAGGGAGGGTGAGTGTGTAGGCTCACAGCACTTAGGCCACATGTTACCCATTATACATCCTCCCAAGGAGTTGTCCTCCTAGGTCATTGTCCATCCTGTCCTTTCCAGGAAGGTGAACAGGTCACTAGGAGACATCTCCTTCATATCGGCAGGTGTAGGCCAAGACTCACCGAACACACACTCTCTAATTGACGATAACTTCGGACACTCGTATAAGACATGCCTAACAGTTTCATCTTCCTGTTCACACATCCTGCACAGAGGTGCGTCCACTAGCCCCATAGTATGGAGTTGTTTCCTCAGTTGACAGTGACCAGTCAGAAATCCTACTATTAAACGTAGGTTTTTCCTGGTCATCGCCAAATATTTCTTCGGCGCCAGCTTCCCAGGGTTGCCCAGGGGGATCCTGGCAGGACTGCATTCTTTGATTCCATACCATATTTTAAGGGATTGAGCATGGAGCATGGGTGTAACGTTTGGCTAGTTCCGCAATTATCGAAGTGGTTAGGCCGTAGGTGTCACTGGGTCCTAGAATTTTTAGTCCAGCGGCTTCCCTGGCTAAAGAATCAGCAATGCGATTTCCTTCACCCCTGTCGTGCCCTTTAACCCACCTCAGGATAATATTGTTATCTGCCGAGGCGTCACCTAAATCTTGGTGGCACTCTAGTACTAGCCTCGATATAACACGTTGTCTGTTCAAGGCTAATAGGGCTTGTCTACTATCAGTGCAGATTGTTATGTTTTTGCAAGCAATTCCACTTCTGGTTAGTTCTTTTGTGGCAATTGAGATACCAGCCAGTTCTGTTTGAACCACGCTGGTATTGTTTCCCATTCCCCACTTAATCCTTAGGCTTAGTGCTCTCGAGTAAACTCCACATCCTGAGCCTTCTTTCATTTTTTACCATCTGTATATATGCGTATTGCATTCGCAGCATCTGGCTCTGTGTCCTGTTTTATTTGTATTTCGTAGGGTTTGTTAAACAAAAACCTGGGTTCAATCGCATCATTGGCTGCCTGCAGCAGAGGTAGCGCGATAAGCGCTTCCTGCCATAGGCTTAACCTCAATTAGCCCACTCCTACTTTGGGGTTTACACCAGCCGTACGCAATCGTACCATGGCCATTAACGCAACCTCCATCACGTACAGGTCCAGAGGGGTCAGGCCAGTAATTAGTTCCATTGCTGCGGTTGGTGTTGTTCTCATGGCTCCTGTGATGTTTAAACAAGCCATTCGCTGTATTTGATGTAATTTTTGGATGGCCGTTGCTTGTATAACCTTCGGTCCCCATGCAATTGCTCCATACGTTAACATGGGTCTTATTATTGCAGTGTAGATCCAGGTGACCACACGGGGTGACGGACCCCATGTGCGTCTCACTGTCCTCCGAAACTGCTTATAAGCCACATATGCTCTTTTTGCTCTGTTGTGTAGATGAGAGTTCCATGTTAGTTATCGTGTAGATATCCCAACACCGTTCAACTTGGAACTGTAACTCATTATCTGTCGTGAAATCTATTGATAACACGCCTTATTTGAATATGATTATTGTTACAGGAAACTATTGAAGCAAAAAAGTGTATTGTGTTCTGGTTAGGAAAATTTTTAAAAAACGTGAAGGTATGAAAACATTGATAATGAAAGATTATATTTAAAAAAGTTACAATTTATACATTAAATTTGTTGAATTCAGAAATGTTACTTTCGTAACGAAATATTTGAAGAAAACAATATTAATCAAAAAGCGGTAACTTGAACTTGGAAGTGTAGATGTAGTTTCAAGAATTTCACGTTAATAATTGTCACAGGCTTTCGTTACTTGGAAGTTTAATTTCAACTTTTCCAATATTTTATATTGTATATTCGTTTTGACATTACACCTTATCAAGTTTCGAGAAATATATACTAGACAACTAGACTCATTCTTCTTGGTATACTAATATTAACAGGGTGTCTTAAAATGATGTATATACAGAATTAAATGCACTCAGCCGTTATCATAACTCCATAAAATACTCAAAGCGCATCGATAGCTTCTATACGGATATATGACTCTTCAATGTTAAGCTCTGAGCCTGAATTTCAACGCCATCTAGGATTGAAAGGAACTATTTTAACAAAATAGCGGCAAGTTTGAACGGGTCTTTTTTATCTGGTATTTTATATTCCACTCACATTAACAAACGTTGAAATACAAATGAATTCTGAAGATATTTCTTGACGTTTGGCGACAAACACTATGACACGAGAATTTCATATACACTAAGTTCATTTTGAAACTTACCACCCCTGTAACTCAAAAAACCCAATTCCTTGCAATATTCGCCAGGACAGGTCAATTTTTGTTTTTCGGAGGAACTCTTATGACGGTCAAGTGGTTTTGATATTTTCATCCCTGTGACCTTTAGCAACCCCAACTTTAAAATCTCAAATACAAACTCCCCCCTTGTTATACATAGTTTAAAAGCCCATTTCATTGTCAATACAGCGATGCATTCGTTTGAAAATTTGGGTGAGATTTGACAAAATTATGGGTCAAAAACCACTCAGTTGGAAAAAAATTATTTATTTTCTTCAATAGTTATTGTATCATTTGAATGAAAAAATTCGAGAGAAGCAGTCTAAGAAAAGCAGTAAGCATTAGTGGTTGTGGAAAAAACATGTTTTGAATGCCAACTGATGCAAAAACTACTCAGTTGAGAGCCACAGAGTGTGGGGCGATGAACATTCTTCCAGCCTCTGGAACTAAATACGCCCATCGCCAACTGTCCACAATTATTCTTCTCTCTTTTTCAAGTAGTTTTTCTCATATTATGCTTGTCGTACTTGTGTAAATCGTATGCCCGATTAAACTTTTCCCTAATCTGTATATTATATACATATAAGCTGAAAAGCGACAAGCGCATGTGTTCGTTGCTGATCAATTAGAACACAAACATGCAAATATCTACTATCGGGGTTAGCAGCAAAAAAGGAAACGTGCACTCTTTAAAATTCCAAGATTTCGAAAATATTTATTTACATCTTCAGGTAGCTACAGAGTAGGAAAATAGTATATTCTTCAACGAGTTCAGAATGATGGCTATTATTCACGCGGATGAAGTTTCCAAAACTCACTCGCTGCGCTCGCTCGTTTTGGAATCATCCAAGTGAATAATAGCCATTCTATAGAAGTAAAAGACTATACTTTCTCCACGACTAAAAAGAAAAAACTTCCTGTGAGAATCGAACCTCCATCGTCCGCGCCATAGTCAACCACCACTAGGCTATAGAGCAGGGGTTCCCAACCTTTTTTTGTCTACTGCCCACTTTAAGAATAATTTATTTTTTAACGCCCCCCTTTTTGAACATACTTAAAAACCGCTAAGTACTTATAACTGATTATTGAAACGCAACTTTATAGTATTCGGACAGAGTATCTTTTATTGAAAACAAACATAATCAATTCTTATATAAAAACTAATGTGAAGGTTGAATCTGATGCTGTTCAATAAGTTTGTTGATATCAGGTTCCAATTTACTCAAAAACAGCCGCAAGTCGCCACGTTCGGTAACACGCAAACGATTTCTCTTTTTAGTAAGCAGCGTTGCCACAGCACTAAATCCACGTTCACACAAATATGACGATGGGAATGCTATCAAAAATCGTTGAACAATTGTCCACAATCCAGGGTACAATTGCGGGATCGGTTTTTGTAGCCAAAATTCTTGATAATATCCATTTTTGAACTTGATTTTTACTTCTTCGTTTGTTGTCGATTCTATAAGTTCTTCTTCCAGTTGAGGTGACATTGCTGTGTTGACATTTGAAACCCAGTCTGGTATTTCCAAGTTGAAAATGTCCTGGTATCGTTCGGTGAAGTCAATGTGGAGGTTTTCCAAATGTTGGCAGTAGGCAAACAAGTCGTCGTTACTGCAGGATACTGATAAATTCGGAAAATTGTGAAACTCACGTCTGCCCATATTCTTTTTGTGCAGAAGCAGTTTGGCTTAATTAAATTTAGTTCATCGCCTTGCAGTTGGAGGTTCATGTCGTTGAACAATTTATACAGGTCTGTAATGTAAGCTATATCATTCTTTGATGTTATGAGCTTGTTGTGCAGTTCTGTATCTTTAGTTTCCAAGAACTCTATCACAGAGCCAAACAGGTTGTGAAATCGAATCAGACAATTGCCTCTTGACAGCCAACGAACTTCAGTATGAAGCAACAAACGGTTGAAATCTTCGTCATTAGTAACACAAAGCTGATGAAATAATCTATCATTCAAAGAGCTGCTACGGATTTTACTGACTGCTTTGATGACATATTACAGTGATTGAAATAGTCGTTCACTTAAGTTTCTAGCAAACAAATGTTGTCTATGAATAACGCAATGTATAGCAAGGACATCTGGAATTTTATTTTTTAAGTACGCTATGAAGCCTTTATGGCGCCCTGTCATAGCCGGAGCGCCATCCGTAGCAACTGATATAATATTTGTATCTGTCTCCAAATTTCTGGCAAACAATAGTTTTTCACGTATTTTCTCATCTTTAATAAACCTCACGTAAGATAGCAACAACGCTTCATTAGTTGGTAAAGTGGACTCATCGAGCTGAATTGAGAATTGACTAGTCCTCAGATGATTGCACAATGATTCTTCAATAGCTGCCCATAGACGAAACGATCTGGTCGGCCGACGGTGTCGACCGACTAGATCTGAAATACCAAGACCGCCGACTTGGTCTGTGAGCGATCTGATTTGTCGTGTCTACACACGACCATACTTAGTCCGCGAATTGTCAAAGGATCGGATCCTGCACATACGCTGTCTTCTAATTAGTTGGTAGATATTTGAAAATTCGACATACTGGGTCGTGCGACTCCGTATTTTAAGCTGGTCTAAAATACCTCGTCAGTCGGTGTAATCTTTTTTGTACAAAATGGACAAAAAAATTGCTCTCATGGGTTTAGGTATTTTAAAAATCTGTCAAAAGGATAATAGAAGAAAGAAAAGAATTTTTTCTACGTTCTCTCCGAAAAGCATTTCTCATATTTTGGATCTTTGTTTTCACATCTTTCACAGTTACATCATTATAAGGTTTTGCTTCTTAAAAATTGTATCAAATCTCCGTATGCTTCTCTTTTTAAATTCTTATTTATGTAATCAGGATCTTTAATTTTCCACAAACATGGCCTTTCCCTATATAATTCTATAAACTCTGCTACTATTTCTTTTGTCCACTCCATTGCACCCCAAAATTCAAACCAACAGACGAGCTCAACGACTGGATCCTTTCGTTAGTTGCAAGTACAAAATTTGACTTGTAACGACTTGATCCTTCACCGATGACGTATTTCACCGACCAGATCCGTCGTTCAGCACTAACGTGCGTTCCCAATATGCCAAATTAAACAGACACTGTCTGTCACATACCATGTCGCGCAAAATATCGCTTCGTGTATGGGAGCCTAATGTTTTCAGCCATTTCATCAATTCGTGTTTGCACAGAATTATTAGTCAAAGGAATTTTTCGGATATCTGCGGCCGGTTTATGAAGCACAGTAGTTATTACTTCCTTTATTGCTGGCAAAATTAACTCTTCTCCGATGTTGTGTGGTTTGCCTTTTTGAGCAATTAACAAAGAGATATTGTACGAAGCTCGAAATCCGTCGTCATCTTGCTTAGCAGCCGTCGAAAATAGTTTTGATACACTTGGCTGAGTATTATGCTTCTTCTCTAGGTCTTTAAAATATGCTACATTTTTGTCTTTCTTATCTGGATGCATTTTATTCAAATGATCTTGCAGTCTTGAAGGCTTCATTGCTTCGTTCGAAAATGTTTTTAGACATAGAAGACACAAAGGCGACGACGGGATTGTGGGATTTTCAATAAATCCGAATTTAATATATTCCGCAGAGTATTGCTGTCTCTTCTTTTTTACTTCCGACATTGTTTTGTTTTGAGAAATAAGTAAGTGTTGGAACCAAGTACTGCTTATCTATTATGCGCGAAACCGCAAATCAAAATAAAATAAATTTAACTTCAAGAGATCATCCATTACTCAAATGTGGTTAAAATCCAAACTAAGGGTAAATGAAACTCAAAGTCCAAACCACAACTTTAATATTGATATTGTTCTCCAAAAGAACAAACCATATAGCTTAGCAGCTAGTTTCGGTAAAATTTACCATCATCAGGCTGTAAAAAAAAGGTTACAATTATCAGAAGATCAAATTGAATTAAATTTAAATTGAGACAAAATTATATTATGTTGTTGTTATGATATGAATTCTTAGACATTAAACAAAGCTTAAAAATTTTAAATATTGACTAAAGTTATATTATATTAAATTACAATTTAGTTACCTTATGAAACATTTACTACTGGTGTAAAACCAATCAATTTCCCATCATCATTGCTGTAGGTATTTAGATGGTTCGGAAAAGAAAAAGAAAAGGAGAAAACTTATGCTAAAATATCCATGGCCATGGAAACTTAATTAAGAAAGAAATATTAAGGAATAAGGAATTTGTCTTAAAATTTTCACATGAAAAAACAAATGGAAAATTTTTTGGAAGAAATTTGAGGAATTGTAGTTTCGAAAATTTCCGAGGTACCACAAGGTTGACTAAACTTATATAGTTTTAGCAACAGAAGAATAGATGTTTAAATTTACATCTGAAGAAACCGAAAGGGAAAATTGTAAAAATATAATAAGAAGTTGTAGTATCAAAGTAATGAGGGACTACATAGAAGACAAAATCATAATATTTCTTCTTAGCCACAAAAATTAATAATAATGTACTCATATAAAAGAATACGATTATAAACATTGTTGAAAATGCTCAACAATAAATCCATTGAAAAGTTTAAATTATCAAAATTTAGAAAACCAATACACTTATATCAAATGGAGCACATGTACTAAAAGACGTAAAACGGAAACAGATATCTATGGATATTAGAAATGACAAATGTCATTCATACCAATCTTATACAAAATTATTTAATATATGATGACAATGGTAACAAAACCGTACATAGCAAATGTTTCACTTACAAAAGAAGAAGAAGAAACAGTGGCAAATTCTAACCTAAATAAGGAAATGTAATTACAATTTTAATATTAAACAATACAAATTACTAAAAATGGTTAACAAATTATTATTAATTACAGAATTTAAATTATTTAAAAACAAGAAGTGAAAATATGCTTAGGTAAATGTAAGAAAACATAGTTCTCTGAAGGAGAAATCTGTTCATTTAAACAAGTTACACTACTATCTAAACAAGCTCTGTGGATCTCTAAACTTTCAAGTAAATTCATTCTAATACCCTTGTGACAAGAATGAAGAAGTTCAACATAATAAAATAAATAAATAAAATAAATTTACGTCGTTTATATAGGATTGCATAAGCAGCAGTAGCAGCACGCACCAACAGGAATAAGACAAACGTGCATAAACTCGTTTATCTCATTCGACGCCCAATCGTACTCGACAAGCAAGAACAAGTATTATAGAACCAGCCGATTGATACAGGAATGTACAAATCGGTTTATTTAACAAAAACTTGTAAAAACATGATCGCCCGCGGTCTATTATATCGAACCGAGTTTGAGCTATATCTTAATTAATATTAGTTGATGTTCACAAGATGTCGAGAGCTCAGTCGGTGTCTAAGAGCCTTCCTAGCTAGGTAGATGAAATTATAAATCGACCCCAAAGCACTACACAACGCCCCCTTTTTTTTCTGGGTCTCTTACCGCCCCCCTTTAGGCCTGCAGCGCCCACAAGGGGGCGTTATCGCCCACGTTGGGAAAGACTGCTATATAGCATATTTATTAAAATGTAAAGAGTAAATCTATATACGTAACTCATATTTTAATCGGAATCCGTACATTTATAAATGAAATTAATTCCGGGAGTCGTACATATCACTATCGCTACTGTTGTTAATTTTTTTTCTCTTATAATACGTAAAATTATGATTTTATAATTATTTTGACGTATCAACCGACGCGCTGTCAGAAGCGATTTACGTTTCTGTCTAATATTTTGATATTCGTTTTCAATTACTTACTCAAAATACCACAAAATTCAAATGCAGATTGTATAAATATTCATGTAGTATTTGAATATTTATAATTTCTCTGTGCTTTCCTTTTTAGGGTTTAAATTTTTTTAAGCATGCCTAAATAAAATGTTAGTTAGTAACTTATACATTCAGAATATCTGGATGAATTTGAATACTAAAAAAGTTTTATTATTTCGGTGAATTTTGTGACGAATTAGCATTTTATTTCACCTTCAACCATTACATAAAATGTGTGGCAGAAGGAAGACGAAAGCGATTACTAACAAGCTTTTTAATTCTCATCCACATCAGGTAGAGGCTATGGATTATCTCGTAAGCTAAAACCTTAACGATGAATTCGCGGAATGTTGGCGTATTCTGTTCGAAAGATCGTTTATAACTGAACAAAGGAAGGTGTGAACGTAATGGGGATTTTATTCTAACTGTAATTTTGGAAGTAACACTTTTGTTATCGTTCAATGTTTGCTAAATATGAGTTGTTAAATTCACTGAGAAACTCCAATGAAATATTATCCTATAATTATTATGAAAATTGGTGAAAGGAAAGGTGACATTATCTTAAATGAAACGTCCACCAGATGGGAATAGTATATTCTTCAACGAGTGCAGAATGATGGCTATTATTCACGCGGATGAAGTTTTCAAAACAAGTGAGCGCAGCCTGTGAGTTTTGGAATTATCCAAGTGGATAATAGCCATTCTACACAAGTAAAAGACTATACTTTCTCCACGACTGAAAAGAAAAAACTTCCAGTGAAGATCGAACTTCGATCGTCCGCGCCATAGTCAACTACCACTAGGCTATAGAGCATATTTATCAAAATGTAAATAGTAAATATACCTATATACGTAACTCATATTTTTGATCGGAGCCCTCACATTTATGGATGAAATTAATTCCGGGAGGCGTACATATTCACTATCGCTACTGTTGTCCATTTTAATTTTTTTCTCCTATAATACGTAAAATTATGATTTTATTATTATTTTGACGTTTCAAACGACGCGCTGTCAGAAGCGATTCGCGTTCTTAGGTATTTGACGTTTTGAAGAGATGATTTGATTTATTAATTTTGATTTAATTTAGCGCGAATTCTGATAATAATAGACTGTGATTGGCTAACGAGAGTGAATTATTATTATTTAATCGTGGAGGAAACATATTATTACCTAGGAGTTTGGAGGTTATTCTAGGAATATCCCAAGCATGAATGCTAGTGAGGCGTTTGTGTCGAAACATCCGTTAATTCGTGAAAGTTTTACTGGTATACATAATAGTCCAACACGGAGGTTCCTTTCATCTAGAAAGCATTACGTAGGTATCTGTAAAGGAGGAAGGGTGAGACCCAGAGCACTTATGCCACATGTGACCCATTTTACCTACGTCCTACCGAGGAGTTGTCCTCCTAGGTTATCGTACATCCAGTCCTTTCCAGGAAGGTGGAGAGGTCACTGGAATAAATCTCCTGTAGACCAAAAACCCCGAGCAAACTTTCTTATTGACGATAACTCCAGGCAATCACATAAGACATAACTGACATTTTCGTTTCCTGTTCACACATCATCCATAGAGGTGTGTCCACTAGCCCCATAGTATAGAGGTGTTACCTTAGCTGACAGTGACCAGTCAGAAAATTTAACCGTAGGTTTTTTCTAGTCATCATCAAGTATTTCTTAGGCTTCCCAGGGTCGCTCAGGGGGATCCAGACAAAACTGGATCCCTTGATACACAGTTTGTCAGCGACGTTAAAAATGGCTGACGATTTATAACCCTATTCTCACAAACTAGGTACCTATTTACCATTTTTTAAGGAAAACTGTTTTCGTATTTTTTTCAAATGGAAACCTACTTGTATTTATGGACATTCCCCGAAAAGTGTTGTTAGTTTTCATTTTTAAGTCCCACCTATATCGTTTGTTTTGAGTACAATAGAGTTTTATCAATGTTACGTTAAACATTAAAGCGGAAATAAAAACTTTCGCGCAATGTAACGAATATGAACTAAACATTTTTATCCTGCAATTAGTACATGTGTTTCGTTATTAATACCATCTCTTTTGTTTATTCGATGTTAACAAATATCAAAGTGATTAGTTGTATCGTCAAACATTCTGCTTTATTACGTGAAAACTTGTTTCATTTCGATAACATTGATTCACCCTACATGAACGTTGAATAAAACAACGATATACACAATAATAGTATATTATACACCAAGGTGGTGAAAACTTTTATTATTGACCGAGCATCAAAATTATAAATAAGGTGCGAGGTTTATAAATGTCTCCACCACCATGGTGTATGTCATCATTCATTTTTGCTTGAGCGCGAATTTTAAACTAATTACATTTTTATTCAAATAATTTTATCTTGATAGGTTATTTCAAGCAGCAAATATGTTAAGGGGAATCTATCGGCAGCGAATTTCGAAGTATTTTTGGCAAAGAATTTTGAAGTAATGGATGTATTGAAAATTAAGAAAAAAATATATCATGTAGATTAATGTTGAACTTAGAGTTCTCATTGAATAAAAACTTTGAAATGCTAACCAAATTTTGTTGAAAAAAATATGAAAAATACACATATCAAGCAAAGTTTAAGCCCTTGTAAAGAATTAAATATGGATTGAATGGAAAAACTAATTTATAAGGGGTCTAATTTGAAGCTTTAGGAATACTATATAAAAATCTCAGAATCCTCAAATTACTTATGACCGTACAATTCCTTATTGAAATTCGGTTGCTACCACTAAAATATCGGATAAAAATGGACCGCTTGGCTACCTACATGTTGCGGAGCTTTCATATTTCTAATAAAATTTTCGTTATGTGGACTCAAACGCGAGGACGTAGGGAAACAACAAAATATACAAAGCATAATTGTGCAAGGTCGAATTTGGTAGATGACCCTTAAAGACAATCTCCTGGGTATACAAAATTATGTTGCACTAGTTTTTGTTGAACTAGGTACCTACTACACCGAGAAAAAGATTTATCAGTGACAATTAAAATCTTATTATGTCGAATAAATGTGATTTTCCATATGGCCTAACTAATATTTAATTTGTCGTTGAGGAAGGATTTGTTTCAAGTTCGGAAAGTAATATTGTTGATGAATAATAACATATTCATTGTCATCAATAAAATGAGTTATATATCGAAAATTACATTTATTCTTGTAAAAATGTATCCATATTTGTTTCAAACAACATTTGTTGAGGTATAATGACAAAATAGTTATATTAATCTTTGAAAGCACCTAATTTGAATAAAGTAGTTCTAAGTAGTTCTACAATAACAGCTACTTATTTTTACAAGCTAAATATATTGTTTTATTATAAAAAAATTACTTTATGGCAGAATGACATTTCTTTATCATAAAAAAATGTATTGTATCGGTAAAATATATTTCTTTACCAAAAAAGGTATATTGTCTGGGTTAACGATATGTTTTTTATTCGTAAAAAATGTATCTTCCAAGCAAATTATATTTTTTTGTTGGAAGCAAATGTTCCTTCTTCAAGAAAACTATTAATTTTTACTAAAATTCAACATATTTATCATAACCGAACCATAATTTTCATAAACATTATATTGCCTTATAGTGAAAAAATATATTTCCCTAAAAAACCAAGTTATTTATGGTATTGTTTCTTGTTTATGGAAGTTACCTACAGTCACTATTCAATACACTGAGCTTTTGAAATGTTTTTGAATATTTAGAAATATATTGAAAGTTCACGGTGTATTAAGCAGTATGGGTAACTTCCACAAGGTTCTCTAAATAATTAGGTTACTTACGAAAATATATTTTTCACAAATATTTGTCTAAGCCGTTTCCAGACTATGTCGAACAACAAAGTTGACTTTCGTTTTGTATATGTGAACTAGTCGATCGAATTGGTCGATGGTTAGTCTGGACACAAATTAAAATTACAGTATTTTTATGACAAACATGTTTGAATCTAAGAAAAATTAATGGTCTCTAAATAGATACCATACATTCATAAAATAGAAACCATACATTGTTGAAATTAAACATATCTAAATGATCTAAAACATAAACAACGATGGTATCCACAAGATAGCCTTGTCTATCTTTAAGTGTGCACATTAATGCTTTCCCCATAGTAGTTTTTGGAGTTCTTGGAGTAGATCTGACAGGTTGAATTGAGAAATGTGTATGTTTGAGGTACATTTCGCTTGCTTGTTACTTCTACCTACTTGAATATAATTGTCATTTATTTCCTTACCTTCAAAGTTATCTCACAATTCTTGTAATCGCCAGGAGTTCAACAATTCATTCATTCTATTATTAAACTTATTCTTGTCCAGAGCACTTTAACCACATACTTCACAAAAACAAAATAATTAGTAAAATTGCAAAAACTAATCTAATTTCACATGCAGACTGACGCCAAATGTATACAGGTGGTTCAATTGCCACATAATTTGTAGGCCAATGTGATTTCTTACGGGTGAAGAAATATGTGATTTGTAGCAAATAAGTTTTTTTTCTCGTAACAATAAATGTACAATTATACTTAAATACTTATTTTTTCGGTATAAAGTAGATCTTATTTGAAGCTAATAATCTATAGGCTTTTAAAAAATGTAAACTTCTGTCAAAACTTTCGAATGATTTACTGTGAATATTCAATTTGTTGTTTTAAAGTGATGGAATATTATTGAAGATGTTATGTTGTTTTCTGAGGAATGAAAACAATTTTTACCCAAATAGCATTGTTATATTTTATAACAAAATATTATATTGTGCTTCGTAGACTTTCATAGTTTCCGAAGAAAAATTGTATGAAGGTGTGCATAAAGGAGAACACATTTTTTACATTGAAGAAATTGCACTCGAATGAATCATTTTTTTATATCAAAATTTCCCAATATTTTCACGTTAACATGGCTTCTCAATAATAAATAAGCAATGTTAGTTTTAAACAAAGGGGGGCCAAACAAATCAGTTCATTTGTCTATAAATAACTCTTCTCTCGGTGTATCCCTGAATTCTCAAAATATTTGAATTTTTCCATTATTGACCTAGGTTAATAATAGAAAAGTATTAACCACTAATAGATAAATTCAACTTCTCAGTTGGCTAGAAGAAGCAATAATTGTCAACTTCACAGCTAGTAGTGGAAAAAAATGAATATCCATTATTATTAAGTCTAAGCTTAAGACTAGAGGAGTGTCTTCCTGTTGTGATGTCTTGGGAGGTAGAATGTAGTTCCACCCTGGAGGGTTCTTATTTTTCTGGAAAAAGTTTTCGTTGAAACTATCAATATTTTCTAGCACTACACACCGGTCTTCTATGAAATCAATTATTGGGAAGTAGTAGGGAGTGTTCGAGCTACGGATGTTCTTAAATTCCTACAAAGATGGCTTATAACTACTCTGTGGTATTGTTGTTTAAATTATTAAATGATTCTAAATTTTGACGCATATTGGTCACAACTTTTCTAAAGTGCTTAGCATTTTTTTAATCATCTGTGGAGAATGAATTTTTTCATGAAAATGAGTGTTGATTGGTTTTGAACTATTTTTATATCTTTTCTCCAACAATTTAAGAGCAACCGGAGATCATTTGTTACTTTAAGCGCGTCGACTGTTTTAAGTGCTTGTCCTTTGAGAAGAACTTTCAGTGTTTAACTAATGTTTAACTGATATCATTAACAATCAGCGTGATGAAGAGTTCATGGGAAGTTTGAAATTTCTTGGGATTCATTTGAGTTACAATGACCGGGATTTGCATTTTCCGAAGGAGAAAGTCCACTAATCTTAGAAAACAAGATAGATTAACCGTTTTGATCATTTGTATTATTATTAATCGATCCTGTTCATCATGGAATAATCTACCATCACTTTCCATCAAATCCTCTTCGCAATCCTGAGCACGTTCGTATTTTGTGTAATTTTCACTCAATAAACTCAAATGGCCTTTATATTGCTCTGTATCATCAATATTTTATTTGAATGTAACCTATTTGAAATTCTAGTAATTACATCTTTTGCCTATTTTTTAGTGCAAACCCAATCTGATTGTTGTTGGTCCATTTTGTTAGCAAGAGTATAGAGAAAAATTCAATTTATTTTCATGTTATTATTTTACTTTAGAAAACATGTTGAAATGAGATTTTCAATCTGGTTTATATACCGTTATCAGGATTGATAGCCTCATCAACCTGACCACTTGTTCTAATGATAAGACATTTAAAACAGATAGAGATAAACATCAACATGGATGCGCAATGATCACATCAAACAAAATCACATTAAAATGAAACACAGTTCCTATCAAATAACTTTTCTTGGCCGCTGCAAGTACGTCTCTGCACCTAATAAAATTAACAGGAAACCAACAGTATGTACAATGATTGCACTGCACTCTTGACTGCTCCACAGATTACCCATCCCCCTACTGCTCCAACTCGCAGTGCTGATGTCTCGATCTGCGTTGAAACCTTCGACAATGTGTCGTAACGTTAATTCAAAATGTTACCTTACTTGTACTGATTTGCTCACTACGTATCAGGGTTTGATCCATCTGTACGGAGAGACATCAAAGAGATGAGATAGAAACGATATATTTTTTAACTAATTCTGCTTCGATATTGGTCACTGGAAGTCAATATCTACAAGAGACTGAATAAGTTTTCAAATAAAATACGTTAATTACAACATATAATGTGAACTCAATGCAGTAGAACACGTCTATCTGGAGAGAGTGTTAGATTGAAACAAAATAACAAGTCCAAGAATATGTCTATCATTTTGTATGAATTAATTTTTGTTATGGTCATTTTGTATAACCTGATATAATTAACAAGTGCGCTCTAACCTTTTAACGCAAATTTGTAATTATATATCCTGTTATGTTATTGCTGATGCTATAAATAAATGACCTACTACCTTGTTATCCAATTTTTAATAACAAAATTGAGGAACTGTTTTAAAATAAATTACATATTTTTGTTAATATTATGTACATACAGCTGACATACTACCAAAATGTTGAATTTGAAATATGAAAGATATTGCAACCCAATGTGCAATAAATAACAAACAAAATAATGATGAATATACCACAAGGAGCGTACGAAATATGGAAAAGTTGGAAAGTTTTTAATTGGCCATACCCTCAACTTGTTATCTAAAAGTGGATTTCCTCTTTTCAACTGCTTTATTTATGGAACCACAATATGTACTCTCATTATTTGATATGATCCTTCAATTATATAATTCCTTCATTATATAATCTCTTCAAGAATGCACACAATACTGTTATTTATCTGTATATATACATTCATTTTATTTCCAGTGCAGTTTCCATTTACTACCCCCTAGCCAATTTTTTATTATGTACAGTTGTATTTGAAAAAATGAGAGTAAAAGTATAGGAAATAGGGGAATATAATAACTCCAAAGGTCTTATACAGTTATACATTGGACAAGTTGAAAATAGTTGTTCTAGCGTTTATGTTTGATGCAGATTACAGATAGTGCACATTTCTTGCTGATTAATTATGTGAGAATGACCATTTTGAAAGTACAGGGTTATTCATTATAAATTACCCACCCTCTATCATCGTTATTAGTACCTTTAGAAAAAAAAGTCTCATATAAAAGTTGTTGGATTACAGCTGAATTTTCTTAATATTTAATCAAAATTTTAGTAGCGTGCAAATTTGAGGGGATGCAAAAAATAATATTCCTTTTTCAAAGGTGACACCAAAAATATATAATATGTACTATCTTGTACCGTTTTCAGGTTGTGAAATGCTGAAAATCTGAGTTTTAGTAATTACTGTAAATATGAAAAAGATAATTTATCAAAAGAAGGTATGAAAATGACATCTAATATGTTTGATAATTAACATTTTTCAGCTTAAGTTATCAAAATGGTTTACAGAGAGGTGAAAGATTTTATTAATAATAATAATATACGAGTACAAGTGCTTAAAGCAAGGATTCAACTTGAAATTAACAAACTAAATAAAAATAATGAAGTCATCTGCAATGTTTTCATGAATAATATAAGAAGGTGTTATCAATTATGCATTAACAATAATGGTGGACACTTCGAATATCTTTTATAAGTTATTATTTATAAATTCTCTTGAATAAATCTTTGTTTTCTGTTTTGTATAGGTATATATTTTCACTTTTTTTTCTTATTGAGAATCACTTTAATTACTTTAAAGGAAAAATGTCAATAATCAAACATATTAGTTGTCATTTTCATAGCATACTTTAATAAATCATCTTTTTCATATTCACAGTAATTACTAAAACTAAGATTTACAACATTTCATAACTCAAAAACGGTGCAAGGTAGGTGCATATTATATTATATTTTTGAAATCAGAAAAAAAATCATGTGCAATCATGTGAAAATATACAGGGTGTCCCATTTGAAGAAGAACTATTATTTTTTGTATCCCCTTAAATTCGCACGCTATTAAACTTTCAATAAAATATTGAGAAAATTCAGCTGTAACCAAACAACTTTTATATGATACTTTTTTTTTTCTGGAAGTAATAATAACGATGATAGGGGGTGGTGATTTAAAATGAATAACCCTGTACTTAATGTAGTATTTTGAGGAAATTTTATTGGACATCTCAAATGCAAATACATATGAGTACCGCCGAACAATTATATATCGTTGAATACCTGGATAGTAATAATTTTATTATACTTCCCTCTATACTTGAGCAGTGAGTTAACTGATTCTTTTTTGACTGAAGAGAGATCAGGGTTATTTTGAGTTTTCTGAGAACTAATTTCTATAAACAATTTTTCAACCTGAGATACCTATATTAAGCTCTATTCGAGTTTATGAAATTACTGTTCTAAGACTGTCCGGATTTTGCGCAGTCGAAATTGGCTTGTTCGGGTTTCAACAGCATGGTTCTGGCACCCGCAGTTTGGCGTTCGGGTTTATTTAAGAACAGTTCTTGGACGGTTTAAAAACCGTCTAAGCCAGTCCCCAGTCTCGAGCTAGTACGATTTTCAGATTATTTTTTACGCACGCTCAAATTATTTGCAAAGGAGGGGGGTGGGAGCTATTTTGAAAATCTGCAGAGGTTGTTTATTTTGTGTTGTTTATTTTGGATTTTCCCTTTTCAAATTTACTATTTACCAAATGGAGGCTAATGATTGATGGGAATATTTGAATCACCATTATCAAGAGAAGACGATGTTTTTTTTATGTGATCAATAATCTTATAATTCCAGTCTTACAAGATAATATTAAAAAAGAAAACTTTGTGGAAGAGACTGACCCTCAACACAGTGATGATGAGTTATCTTCAATTATTGTCAATATAGTTAGGTTCATAGAGTAATAGTTAGGTTAGTTCAGTTCTATAGACCATGCAGGTTGTTCGGGTTTTTTCAAACTTCGTTCAATTTCAAACGGTCCAAAAATAGTTCTTAGGACTGAATAATGTACGCAACTAGCTCTGCGCAATTCCAGATTGATTTACGGACTGTCCAGACACAAAAATCCGAATAAAGCTCTAGTTGTATCGTGAATTCGTTTGAAGTTGCTTCAATCTAATGGAACATATTTTTGGATACCTATCATCACCAATTGGAAGTAACTGCTGCAACCACGATAAAGTCAGTTTGTAGACGATATGAGCCACTTCAATAATACCAACTTTGAGCCGGATCATAACGTCTAGTGTGGTTTGTGATAGGAGTTACAACCTGTCCAACAACGTGCCAATAAGTGCTAAATCATCGGCATATAACAGCATTACGATGTCAATAGTACTATTCACATCAATACCAACCATTCCATTCTGACGGAAGTAACGCTTATATAATTAGAAAAAAAAAGGAATGAATGTATTTTCTTGCAGGACTCCTTCTATAATATCATTCATTTTCGTAAATACATCACCATTAACTTCAACTTTGAAATTTACGCTGTTACAGATATTACTAATTACTCTAATAGATTTTGCCATAATAACAAATGGTTACAGAATCAAATGCACGTTCAAAATCTTTGGGGCTACAAACACTTTCCTTCTCCTCAATCTCAACTAGGGTTGCCAGGTGAGTCGCGAAAAAATACCGACAACCCCAGGCGGTGGTTGTAAGCTAGGTCGCAAAAAATACGGGTTTTTTATATTAGTTTTCATCCATTGATCAACACAAATCATCTTAATTAGTACAAAATATAATGCAGTCATAAAATTGTGGTCGCCAAGACTTTGCTAACTTTAAGAAAGTGTTTATCAAACAATGGTATAAAGGTAGGAACTGCAGAAAAGATAAAATCACCTAAAACTAGATAAGTATGTTTAACAAAAATAATAGGAACTTCCAATAAACAAATAATACAGTGGAATCATTCTTCTAAAACAAATTTATGCTGTACTGTACCTAGGTACTTTCAAGTAGTACCACACTTTTTAACATATTTTGCATTTGATGCAACCGCTTTCAATAGTGTTTTATTTGCTACAACACGTTCTCTAAAATCAGTGCAGCTCGAGTTTATGTTGAAAAAAAACACACTGCTCACTTTTCACAGTCTCTAGACCAAGGCGGTTTCGTTCATTGGTCCATATATTTCCCATCACACTGAAAATACGCTCGACGAAGGCGTTCGATACGGGAATGCTGCATATATGTTGGACCAATTTGAGAAAATTTGGCTCTGATTATTTCCTGGAAAAGCTGCACCACATATCCACTGAGTTTTCCTCCAGGAACTGGAACACTGCTAAGTATAGCCAGCTCTGAGTAGAGTTCTTCCGGTGGAGTGTCGCTGCTTCTCGTTGAAGTACACAATTCAATTAGTTGGTCCAGAGTTGGTAGACCGCGTTCAAGGTCCAGGTAACACCGAGTTTTCGAACTAGAACCACTTTTCCAAATAAGCAACAGCTCGTTGATAAGCAATCAGAGCGTGTTCTTTAAACTTCTGAGTTTCTTCATCCGACACTGGTACTTTTTGTTCATGGCCATACGCTCTTTCATTCCGAAGTGTTCATCATTAATTCTTTTCACTATTGTGTCCCGGAATCGTGTCATAATATTGTTGTAACGTTATATTTGACCACAATCATTGGAATATTTAAATATCTACCGGACGGCGAGTAGCCAGTCCTTTTTTCTTATCAACATGTGATTCTCGTCGAAAACCTGTAGCACCGATCATCGCTAAAAGGCAAATTTTTTACATTTAATGTGCGACGAATAATCTACGTTGGTGAGGTTCAGTATACACTGATATTGGTCAAATATTTCAATTCTTCTCTCCTATACAGAGATAGAAATTAAGAACACACTACGAATACGTAAATTCTTTCTCGAAGCGGAGCATGTGAACAGGAGAGGAATAATATACAACGTATGTCGATTGCTCATCGCATAGTTAAACAATTTAATAGCGAGTAGTTAAAATAAGCTTTCTTTCTCCTGTGAACCATCAACCGATAAGGTTAAGAATTTTTAATTTGTTGTGAGAGATTTACCTCAAAATTTATTTTTCTAAAGTGCATTCAATGTGAATGGTAAGTTGCATTTACGTATATGCTTTCGTTTCTAATTTTTGCTTTTATAGTTTTCCCTTCTAGTGATAAGCGCCAGATACACACATACAATGATATTTTTTTTATCTTGTTCTTTTTCTTTTTCTAGTTTTTCTTATACAGGTGATAGAAGGTTCACATGTATATAGTTGAAGTCTTTAAAATATGTATATTTAGTTAACTAATTAATCCAATTTAAATACCAACTTGGAATATTATATTTCCGGATTACATTTTTTCATTACATTTTTTTTATCGCCTTCTGTGATTGAAATAAGTAGTAAAATTGAGTTTTTATATTATTTAAATATTGTTTCTTTGATTTCTTTGATGAATGGAAATAAATAAGATTTCCTTAATAATTAATAATACCATATCACATTTCTTCATTGCTTCTTTTGTTTTTTTTTTATAGTAAAATACAGGATATATTTTTTTTATGAACCACGTTCTTAAATGAATTTCTGAATTTCTTAAACACTTGTAAAAACGAATTACTGCAAATATCCTGAATTTTACATGAAAAAGATTGTAACTATTTCTGATACAATGTATCTTTCTTAGCACTTAGTACCTGCGACTTTTTACCTACGACTTGGTACCTGAAACTTAGTAACTTACTTAGTACCCGAGACTTTGTACCTGGAAGTTGTACCTGAACTTTGTACCTGAGACCTGTACCTGCCAATTCCGAAGTAGTTTTCATCTCAAACACGTGGAAAATTAAGGGAAGTAAACAAGTGAACCATTTTAAAACCAACGTGCTTCAACACACAAAACCATAATTTTTTTTATATTTTACTGTGATATTTTTTTTTAATAATTATACAACTTGTAAATTTAACAACGTTGTTCATATTCCTTCCCTTCCAACATTTCCAGGTTTGTTGATAGAGAGTGGTGAGGTGAAAACAAGTCGACTAATATTATTCATTGTGGCGCCCACTTACCTTTGTTGATTAACTTTAATTACATTTCTTAACTTGATTTATTAACTTATTAAATTCATTTCGTTTCTTAACTTCATTTATTATCTCATTAACTTCAATACAACTTCAATAACTTAAATAAAGTAGGATTACCCGCGAACCGGTAAGACTACTCCCTGAATTGATATTAGTTTGGTCTCCGAATTCACACCTGAGGTGCTCTCCACATTGAGTCGCCGTTGCAATTTATCTTGCCTTATTATTTTAAATAAATAATAGGTAACATTGTGTGGACTGAAAGCTACAGTTATCAGAAGCAAACGTGAGCCCTGGTGGGCGTGTTCATGTCGCTGTAGTTGTATTTTTGTAGTTAACAATTCGATATTTTGAATCGATAACCAAATATCGATACCATAAAATGTCAACTGTTAAGAGATATGTAAACAAAGTCAAACTTGCTAAAAATGTAACTCTAAATATTAATAAAAACATTTATATTGGACCAAAAATAAAACTACCGTTTGCCCTAAATGTCTATATTCTCAAATTACATGATACTGTAGTAATGTCATGAAAAAGAAGGGTCAAGTTTCTATGGAAAGCAATAAAATATGAACTGGTTATGTAGCCCATTCATTCATCTATCTGCTTACACATCAGGATCTTGTAGAATAGAACTGTCGAATACCGTTTGTTAACTTTTTGTTTAATTCAAATCAATAGTGTGAACTATTTGGTATATTAAGAAATGTAATTGTTTCCAGTGTTAATTTTTCTTAACAGCCGAAAGTTACGTGTTGCCGATGCAAAAATAAAAATTACCCGAACTTACTATTCAAATTATCAGAATTTGCAAAATTACCAAAAGGACACATTGGTTATCTAAATAAAGTCTTCGACCCCAGTCAATATGGAAAATCCCCCAAAACAATAGTCATTTTATATATCCAGACTACAAAATATTCGAAAAACTATTAGATCCAAATTAGTGAAATTGTCTGATAATCGGATAATCATCCTCGCATTGACAACACTGATACAGAATGAATAAAATGATGTATGTTGATGAAATCACTCGGTCATATTATTTCGATGATATTTAACAATTACTAATGTACAATCGTTAACATTGGCTCTTGATTGGCTGCTTGCGATGACCTTATTTTAGTTCGCATATTTTCCGGGGCTCATGTTTGGTTCTGACAACTGTAATGTGTCGTTATTTTCCAGTATAGTGGACATAAGGGTAAATATATTGTCTATGCAACCACGCCCATTGCGAAATCCTGCTTGTGATTCAGGGATAATATTTATATTATCAGACCATGCTTTAATTATCATTTTTAATATATGAGTGAAGAGCTTAACAGCTATCGGTCTATAATTAGTATAAATTATCCTATTTGGGTGACATACTAAATGATACTAATCTTACTTACAGCTTAACAAATTGTTGTTTGACGCTTTTCAATACTTAATTGTTCATTTTTTTGTGTGGAAATGTTTTCCAGTACACTTTCCAAACTATTCACAATTGCTTCTGTTTTTCATCTAAAATTTATTAAATCAAACTTCTTCAAAACAATACTGTTGAAGGGCACTTATGGAAAATCAACTGGTTTGAAAAATACTTTGAAGATAGAAATTATAATAAGTTTAGTTCAAGATCCATTTAACGCTAGGACTCCGTATGAATTTATTCCTGTAGAAGAAAAGATTCTCATCGAGTTATCTTGCGACGACAGTTTAAAAGCAAAATTTAGTTACACGGAATTGATGGAATATTGAATTTCAATAAGAGATGAATATCCCTACTTAAGTGTAGGGCTCAATTCTACCGACGAATTTTTGCAAAGCAGATTTTTCGGCAGTCATTTCAATAAAATGCAAGAATAGAGTGAAAATGATCGTGGATAGGAATGGCTAGTTTAATTCCGCGTTTTTAAACAATCTGAGGTAGACATTGGATTGATATTTTGAATTAAGAAATTGTTGAACCAATCGATTATCGTAATTGGTCGTTCTTTGCTTGTGACTGGATATAAGAAAAAAACATAAATTGAAAAAGAAGAAGTGAAGTATATGTTTTAAGGTAATTTCCGATTTTTTTCTCATTTGGGATAATGTACTAGAAAGTTCCGGCTCCAGAGGCTAACACATAGCATCCCCAACTAAATATAAGAGGCACTTGGTGAAAATTTTTGTAACATCCATGAAGATGTTAAATAACAGTTGACGTTCCATTACTATACTTCTCAATGTTCGTGAACTCACAAGTGTAATTTGATTTATCCTGTGTATGTCTTTTTGACATTTTGAACTAATTGTACATGAACATATTGAATCAATATCGTGTTTGTTTGTGATAATGAAGTTTTTGATACTTATGAAAATATAGTGGAATTTAATAATTCAATATTTTGAAATAGACATTTGAAAGGGTGGATATATCTTCCAAACTAAAATGTTTACAACTGAATACCTACAAGGAATGAAAAAAGTTCGAAAATAGTTTTATTACAGTGGCGTTCCATATTCTGTTCAAAATAATAAATAAATGAAGGTTGGGGATCAAAAGGTTGCTGATCCCTCAGAAAATCTATGATAAATGAGAATAAATTAACGCCACTACTTCCAGTTCTCATATTTATCAGTTTTCCATATGAATTTTCGTTACACCGTTTCAGAGCAACGTTAAAAAATGAACCTATATACAGTGTTATCAAAAAGTACCCTCCTTCCTATCATATTTTAAACGATTATACATGAACTAGTAAAATTTGGAAACTGAATATCAAGATTTGTCAAGTAATAGATATTGCTGAATAATAATTATTCTAACGCTTCTTGAGTCTTGAAAAATATTAAACTAAAAAGCCGTTAAACTAAAAAGCAACAACTACTTCTCTAGGCCCTGACGGATATTGAATTACACTTCAAACAGGGTAGGGGATCTCTAAAGGCGCGAGGGTGCTGTCACATAGGGAGTCCCGTCAGTACTAAAATTTATAATTTAGTGAGTACTGTAACGCCGTTAGTGGTAGTTGCAGACTCTTCCACATAATATATCAGCGCTGACATCCTAACATGTTATCTATTATCCTAACCATATCATATTTCTCTATGATCCTAACCTGACAACTGCCTGACGTGTATCGTGAGTTTGTCCAGTTTTCGTTTTTAAAAACTATTTTGCTTATTTGTGGGGTCCGTTGAACTATAGGAAAACACGAATGTTTTACCGATTTTGCGAAAAATCGATAGTACTCACCTATTTTGAGAATAATCCGTCAAAAAATTTGCGGGTTATTTTATACAAACCACAGTTTAAATGTATTGCACTGTACGGAAAAGTGATCAACAACATGTGTTCTCGCTAATTATAACAACATTTCAGTTAGTTTCTTCATAATATTGTTTAAATTACCACTTTTATAAATATATATATTTGATAGGCTACAAATTTGTATGAAAAAAATTAAATCAAATGACAAATGACATAGAAGCTCTAGGGTAATGTGTGACATGGTTGCCAGCTGTAAACGATTACGTGAGAATCATTTCGTCTTAGAAAGTATTGAATGAGAGGGATGAATGCATTGTAATGCACATCAATCTATTCAAGAAGAGGAAAAAAATATAATAATTGGATTCACCCTTCCCCTTCTAGAATAACTTAATGTGGATTACAAATAATTGGAGGCATTTGCCTTCCCCTCAAGGTATTGAAGAAGGGGAAGGGAATATAATAATTGGATTCACCCTTCTCCTTCTCGAATAACTTAATGTGAATTACAAAGTATTGGATATCTTTTGAGGGCAAGGCATTTGCTTGATATATATATATAATAATTGGATTCACCCTTCCCCTTCTAGAATAATTAAGTTATTCTATAAGGGGAAGGGTGAATCCAATTATTATATTCCCTTCCCCTTCTGGGATAACTTGATGTGGATTACAAAGTATTGGATATTTTTTGAGGGGAAGGCTGAATACAATGATTATATATTTGTTTCCCCTTCTTCAAATACGCAATATAAGGATATCATCATATATAAAATGTGTTTATAATTTCATTTATGTTCTTGGGTTTGTCCTGAATGAATCTAACTAAAAATATAGTCTGATACAATATTTAATTTCGTATCTTAATAGTCATGTAGCATGATTGTCGAGTAGTCGATTACAGCTGGAAACCACGCTACAAATTATTGTATCTTGTTCTGTTTTGTAGGTTGCATATCTGTGTATGCGATTATTATTAAAATTATTTATATCCAAACTGGTTGCCTGTCAAATATATATTTATAAAAGTGGTAATTTAAACAATATTATGAAGAATCTAACTGGATTTTTTTCATAGTGAGAACACATGTTGTTGATCACTGTCATGTACAGAGCAATACATTCAAAACTGTTTTTTGTATGAAATATCATGCCAAAAAGTGATGGCTTAAGGGGCCAAAAAAAAATCTTTTTTTTGATTTTTCTTCGTAAATTGTGTATAACCCGCAAATTTTTTGACGGATTATTCTCAAAATAGGTGAGTACTATCGATTTTTCGCAAAATCAGTCAAAAATTCGTGTTTCCCTATAGTTCACGGAAACTAGAATACGTTTTGTAAAAGACTGTAATGTGAGGTGCACCCGGTGAGTTTTATCTTTATAAAAATCATGTTCGATTAAATGAGAAGTGACAGAAGTAGAGTTTGTTCAGCCCAACGACCTATTAAAGATAGACCAGCCTTGTTTACATTTTGGTTGTCCCCAACATATTTAGGACGAGACTCTTCTTACATGATGCCAAATTTCTTCTAACAAAAATAGTAATTGATGAATATATTCAAGATTTCAGCAGTATTTTCCGTTTAAAAAGTAAGAAAAAAGTGGGAAGCATTTAAAATGGGTATGACCAACCCACGGTCCAGCTCACTTAGTTTTTTCGGTTAGGATTTTTCATTATATATCAATGCCATAAGTAAAATAGTTTATAAATTTTTAGGCTGGCAACCTCGAACTACTTCTGTCATTTTGGTGAGATCTGTTAATAAGATTTTAATTATAATTGAGCTTTTATGTGGTATTTGATTGATATTTGTATATTGAAGTGCTTTTAAGACATTTATGATGGTGAGAAAATGTGTAGTATGTGAAAATACATGGAATAAGAATGATGAAAGATCGTTTCACAGGTAAGGTTATATTAGCACAAGCGTAGTATAGGTATAAGAAAAGGGATTCAATATTTGTTTTTATTAATTCATAATGAAGTTAAATCAAATGACACTGCCAATGCAATTGCTTTGGATGGAACCAGCATATTGGATTGCAGTAGTAGTGGCAAAATAGCAGTGAATGTAATTAGTGATCAATCAGAAACTTCTGAAGAATACTTAGAAATGTCAAAAGAGCTTCGTGATCATGATTATCTGTCAGTTAATTTTTTGGGTGAATATACTAAGGATGTGGTTGCTTATATTTCTGGATTTGTAGTGAAAGTCTTGAACAAACAAATTCACTGCAAACAGTGTTTAATACTTTTAGAAGGTGATTACAGTTTGTCCAAACTACAAATTAATAAAACTTATGGAAACCTTGAAAAAGCTTCTGAAATTGTAGTTACTGTTTGTAGTGAAGCTGAAAAATGTTTAAAGACACTTACCATGAATTTAGATGTTAGCAATATTAATAAAATTGAAAATATAAAAAAAAAGATTGTGAACACCTCAATAAGATATTTACCACATATTCATAATCTGTAGTGCAAAACTTGTTTTAACTTCAAAATCCTCTATAGGTATCTTTTAAATAAATTGCTTGTTTTTGATATAATTTCCACTTGATTCAAACGAAAATTTAATAACGTATCTACATCATTTAGTCTATAAAAGCAATTTTCCTAAAATAGTTTGAATGAACCCTTTCGAAATGATACGCTACTGTGCAATGTACTCGCCCTGATTTATGTTGCGACCAAAACATTGTATAGGTATTAATGTGTGATGGCTGGTCTATCTTTAATAGGTCGTTGGTTCAGCCATCCTTTGCCGTTACGTTATAATCGGTGACGTATTCAGCTGTTTTACGTATGGCTTATATTACTTGAATGTTTTTTTACACTTAACCACAAAATTATAATCAATGACATAGTTGAGAATTGTTTTCAAAATATGACAACTGAACTGTCAAAAGTAACAGATGAAATTTATGTCGACCTTAGATAAGAAATACGTTAATGACGTCATAATTCCGTCTCATCCATTTCATGAATGAGAGAGCAAGCTGGACAATGTATGACGTAACGGCAAAGGATGGTTGAACAA
This sequence comes from Galerucella pusilla, assembly GCA_910591695.1. Classification (NCBI taxonomy): domain Eukaryota; kingdom Metazoa; phylum Arthropoda; class Insecta; order Coleoptera; family Chrysomelidae; genus Galerucella; species Galerucella pusilla. The sequence continues at coordinate 11,030 of CAJUYI010000990.1, read as the reverse complement.
ACTCTAGTTATTCTTCCATACAGCTTTGAACTTCTCAGCATTGTTGTTGAATTCCTAACATTTATTTTTCTTCATGTTTGTCATTGAAATATGTAAAAAACGTTCCATTTATTGTATACTTTTTTTATTCAATAAAATATATAAACTTAATGATGATTACTTCATTTTTCACACTTCAGGGATTATATGGTAAATTTTTTGACATTTCATTCAATTTTACTTGACTATTTGATTGTTATCATTGTAACATCAATCTAATGTTGAGTAACTTTGGATGAAATATCAAAAAATGGACCATAAATGTCATTTTGCAATAAAAGTAAAATTACAATAATTTTGAATATTCCGCCAAAAACTGTAAAATTACAGGAATCTCCTTTTTCGGCTGTTAGCGAAGTTCAAAACCATCTGATTTGTGTTAAAGGTACTGACGGGACTCTCAAGGTAGCGCCACCCGTATAAATAGTGGGCGCCACAGGTCAGTTTCCCATCTACAAGCATTTTTTTATCTATGACTTCAAAGTCAAACGGGGTTGGTATATCTACAAGATATTAAACACCAACCATTCTGGTTTGCAATTAGAAGGGACAACATAGATTGTAGACCGGTTTCGTCGTATTTGCGCATCAACAGTACAGGGTATATGTAATCCGCGAGCTGAAAGCCTAATCACGGATTGGAAAATACCCTACAATCATAATCAATACAATATGTCTTCCGGTAACGGAAGTGTGAAAGTTGTGACAATAGCGATATCTCCACCTCCAACTGCAAACCAAAACTCAAAAAATTTGACAACAAACTACTTGGGTTTGCAGTAATAAATACTTGAGTACCTTTTAGTTGTCAAGTACCCCACTAGTAATAATAAATAACTAGAAAATTGTGGCTAATAATTTTAAATCGAACACTATGGCTAGCGACACCTCTTTTTAAAGGTATCGGAAAATCTAAGCAGTGATACTAATCCCGTTTTCTGGCCCTACATCATTAATAATACCCGTTGTCCTTAATTACGGAAATGTTTCCACAAATATGTCTTTGAAACATGTTCAGCTGTATGAAGGGTCCAGAATCACCAAGTCTAAGGATCGCTTCTACTTTATCACCTGAAGCACGTGCAATTTTGCCTCTTGAAGCACTTGAACGTTCATCACAACTTTGCTTTTTTTAGAGCCAGCTGCCAGAGCTGCTACAAACACAATAAGAGAAAGGAAGAGACTTCCAAATAACACAGTATAATAAGAAAAAGGTAGCGGGACACACGGTAGGAAAATTATGTGATACATCTGACGTTATAGATAAACAATTTGCATATCTCTCGGTGGTCGAGTAGTAAGCAAACCAGACTCTCACGCGGTAGACCCGGGTTCGATTCTCCGTGAAGAAGTTTTTTTTTATTGTTAATTTTATTTTCAAATAATTATTCTGCTTGATATTAATAAGAACAACAGGTAGACGTTTGAAATATTCAGCAGAATATTCATTATTATAGATAATGGTACGGTACCCTTCATGAGGGAGTCCGACTGGCAACATATACTTATAACAGCATCGTATATTTAAAAAGGGTAACCGTGGCATTATACAAATTGGACATTCAAGAACTGTACGTTCACCACAAAAAAATTAGTGGAAACATAAAATTGAATTGTTAAATTTTCAACTTGAAGTTATATTACAGTTTATGGAAATTTTTATTTTCTAGATTTTTTCTTAAGTGGGTCGTAGAAAAAATATGCTGTTCGACTCGTGTGGATTGTCCATATCGCTCTTGAACGATTGAGCACTTCGCCTACGGCGTCGTGCTCAAACTTCGTCCTCGTGCGATATGGCCATCATATCCAAACTACTATTTCTATCAAAATATGCCCCTTTACATTTGAAAACAACCTGCCAAATGTCAAATCAATTTATCCGTCCAATTTAAAGTTATCGAATTAAAACATTCAAGTTTTCAAAATTTCAACACCCTGTATTTCGAAAAGTGAATGTGCTAGACCCCTCAATCCTCATATCATTTTGTCCAATTTTACGAGAGTAATCCACATGCAAACGTTGTAATTACCCTCAACGTTCGAGATGCCTATACCATTTTTTGCGCGATCGTATTGAAATAAATTCCGAATAAAATAATTTCAATTTCTTCGAAATGAATGAAATGTCAAAAGTGACATTTATACTTCTCGATCAGTTTAAAATATATTTTGCATTTTGATGAAATTGTTTTTGGTATTTATTACTTGTCGACGTCTGAACGGTAAGTATTTCACTTACCGACGTGTTAAACTTAGAAACCAGTAAACACAACCTACCGTCCTGACAACCGATGCTGTAAATAAACAAAAAAGATCAATCGCGCAAAAAAATTATGGAAATAATAGTAAAAATTCATCCGAACAAATTCAAGTAGATCATTAGCACTGCGAATACCAGCTTTGCATAGAATATCAATATAACATCGGTGGTTCAGTGGTACAATGCTCGCCTTCCACGCGGGCGGCCCGGGTTCGATTCCCGGCCGATGCATATGAATCGCTGCTTCGTAAACGATAGAGAGACTCAGGAGAGAGCACACGCACACAAACAAGGCACATAACGAAGCAACGTAACATAACATAACGTAACGCAACGGTCAGATCTTTTGCGTCGCGACCCCCGGTCGCTTAAACATAACCTGACGTAAAGAACTAGAGTACCAAAAATCTTGTAGGATACATGAGATTTCTCAGATTCAGCCTCCCTTCCTTACAAACGATACAAAACGATGAAGAGAGAATAGACAGAATGAGAAGACGGCAAAATATGGTGAAGCAAACTGACGATTTGAAGCACCAAAAATATTTTGTTCTAGGAAAAGCAGGTGTTCAGGCCGTTACAAATATCTTCTCAAATATGCGGTGGAAGTTAGAATTTTCAGTTGTCTTGCGTATTTGGTTTTGGTCTAGCATATTCAGTACTGGTATCGGTTCTTGTTCATTTAGTCTTCTGTTCTGTATTGCTTATCCCTACAGCAATTGCGAGAGAAGTACAACTGGAGTAGAGAGCTTGACTAGATAAAATTGGAAGGTATAACAAGTTATACTGAAGGGTGGAACAAGGAAAAAACACACATCATTTTATTTCTTTCAGTTTATGTTATTTAAAACTTGACTAGTACCTAATATCGCGTTAGCTTTGCTATAGTCACTCAGCCAGCACTTCACTTCTCTCTTACGCAACCTTGCAGTTTTGTTTGGCAAATAACTTTGTAGGTAGGATTTGAAGTTAATTTCCAATTGAGAAAATCCTCATTCAGCAATCCGTCTGGAACATGGCCCTTGCTTCTTCCTCCACGCTACGCTAATTATTATGTTTTACACCAGACTTCCATTTATCCATATAAGTTATTGTTTACAATCTCTTTATCTTCACTACGCTTAACGTGCTAAAAATTTCGCTAGTTTGATATTATTTTGATACGTTTGTTTTTTCAGAGATTTATTTTCATAAGCTTCAAATTTTGATTATTAATTTTTTTTATCATGTTTTCCGGTGAAATTGAAAATTGATTAAATATTTGAACAATTTGTTAAAGTGTCAAATTCATTTTAAAAAATGTGTCTATTTATTTACACTGAATATGTAAATCATTCCAATAAACCAAAAACCAAGACAAAATTCGGACGACCTATCGAAAGATAAAGAGGGCAGCCACATGAATGAAATCGATGGAAAAACAAATGATGCCAAAAAGTCCGGAGCGTCATCCTCTATAATATCGCGCCATCTGAATAAAACTAACCGTAGCCATGTGGCGCCAGTTGAAATCTTGTTCCCGTTGAACCATCATCTCGATTCGTAGCACTCTATCTAGCAGCATCCTTGGCGCATATTCCGGTCGGGAGAAACGTTATTCGAACTTTTACGCTCTTTTCGGTGTCGCGAAGTTTTTTTTGTGTTTTTTATAGTACAGAAAAGTGATTATTTGAGTTTTTTTAGTGAAGTTATGGTAAGTTAATTATTCATAATTGTTATAATTAATCAAACTCCACTATTTATTAAATAAATTATGAAAATACATTAATAATTATCATCAGAATGACAGAAGCTACATTTGGTGTGATGCCCACCCATTGTGTAATATTTTGGCTAGACCAAACAGGGACCTATCTTGTGATTGATTTAACATTATGTGAATAGAAAAAAGAAGATAGGATAGCACAAAAATCAAAGCTCATTATAGGTATAATTAGCCCTATGCAGCCATAGGGATATCCTGGATATCTTTTTTCCATTCAAGATTAGTATTACTTTGCAATTATATATTAAACCAAGGAAAACTATATCTGCTGATCTTTACAATTGATATTTAAAAAGAAGTTTAATAGTAAAGAGCTGCCTAGATTTATATTCATTGATCACATCATATTGTAGGTCTCTTATGTTTCTACTAATCCCTAATTCTTCAGGAAAATCTAGTTTTTGTTTCCTTATCACAATTATGTAGTACTTCCAGTTATGTGCTGGGTGTTAATGATTGTTTGAAGTCAAGTGAATCTTTTGCGGAATGGGATTTATGAGATTGTTTTAATCTGTATGCTCGTAAGCGTTTATCGTGTCTAATTTTGAAAATTTCTACTGGTTTGACCAATACATTACATTCTGGACATTTTAGTGTATACATGCCAGACTTTTGATAGGGATATTTTCGTTTTCACACTCAACAATTTTTACAGACATTGCTATCTGTTCTTGTAAATGCTGCTTAAGATATCTTTGAAATATTATTAAAAATATTACCAGCATATTATGTGATGGTTTTGTAACTTTTTATTTATTCAGTTTTTTTCAGGAAATATTAGTTATAATGTCACTTCCTTCTTCTTTTTATTAATTAATTCATCTATTACGTGTAATGGATAACCGTGGAAAGTGGCTATTAGTTTATGGTGGAATTCTGAGAACATCTGTAAGATGTAAGAGTTAAAGGAAATGCGATTTTAACCTCACCTGTTACTTACAGATTCCTTACAGATTCTTAAATATTTACGGGCAGGACATCTGTCACTGTAAGCAGTACAGGGTGTGGTACAGACTGTTGTATTATTATTTTTTTATCATTTTTCGTATATTATTAGTTAGAAAGTTGTAGAGCTTTCAGTTTTTTTGTGATTTTCAAGTGATTATTGAGTTTTGAAGTGAACATCATGGGCATTAATATGAACGGACAATTAAATATTTTCGCCGGTATTCTGTTGGAAGAGGATGAGAATCGGTTTGCACATAATTTTTATGGTATTATTATAAAATACACTTTCCATATTTCCAGAAATCATATGAGAATCAAATGAAGACACTTGAGGGATCAATTAAATCCGTTTGATATGCCAGACCGGCTTTTTAGACAAATGTTTCGGATGGACAAAAATAGTGTTCAATTCTTAATTCCTAATTTAAGACCTCCTGTTATGGAGAATAAGTAAGGAGTTCTCTTTGTAGCGAAAGTAGTAATCATTAATTCACAGTCTTTTTACAATCCATTTAAATAATAGTGCCACTAGCTCTTCCCAATTTTTCATTAAATAATTGGGATCTAAAGTAGGGTTTATTACTGCGAAAAATGCCAAATTTGCGAAAAATACCAAATTTTCCATGAATTGTGAGTATAACTCCAATTGCTCTGGAAAAGTATTTTTGGTCCTTTTTCATTTCACACCTTGCGTTCCACAAAAAACGTATATTGAAATAAATAACATGTTAAATATATCATTTCAGTAGTTTACTTACGCCATTCATTTATTACAAATTGTAAAAATATCAATTAGTATCGAGGTTTTGGGTTTACCAGGCCGGTACACACACACACACATCTTTTAAATACTTTTAATGGTTTTGAGGTTAGAATTTTGACATTATAAACAGAAGTGAAGTTGAAATCTATGGGGTGATTATCTGTAACTATGAATCTTACAGATTTGGTTCCAGAATAGCAAATTTTACAAATCTGTAAAGGTTCAAATTACAGATCCTATATCTTACAGATTCTGAAGCTTATAGGTAACTTCTCAAAATCCCAACATTAATAATTAATTATGGGATATTGTATTATTTCTTTATTGAAATTTCATATGTGAATAGGAACTGATATTGCTCTATAATATGAGTGATGTTCCAAACAGTGAATTTATTTATCACTTATAACATCGCAAGACCTTTTGAAATTTCCGGAAGTATTTCAAGCTTACGCAGTATTCGGTAGGAAAATTCCACACCTTAATTTGGAGAAAAATTCTTGATCCCACCAGATATTTTAAATTAATTTCATTGCTTGTCAAGTTGGACAACCATCCTTTGCCGTTACGCCATAATTGGTGACGTATTCTGCTGTTTTACGTTTGTTTTATATTATTATAATTGGATGTTATTATACACGTAACTTTAAAATAATGATAACATATGTTGAGAATTGTTTTCAAAATATGACAACTGAACTGTCAAAAGTAACAAATAAAGCTTACGTCGACATAAGTTGAGAATATTATATTATGATGCCCATTTAGTTGCGAATTGCATACTATTCTTTTTCTATGACAACATATCGTTCACGTTTAATACGCATACATTGCAAAAACTTTGAAAGAAATAAACTGATAATATTTCATTACTCCGAATTCGCCGCTAATGGGCTTTCTATCGGAATTAAAATATAAATTGAAGAAATATGTGAATATTTTCTTGATTTCTATTTCTAATAGGTACACAGAAATAGAAGCCCATAAAAGTGTATTTATAGAAGACAACTATGAAATTACTCGTTACCTACTTAAACTTTGACATAAACGATCTGCTAACATTTAATCAATTTTTCGCTGGTCAAATTATGACAAGCCGTAATCGTCGTTTTGGAGTGAACATTGACCTAACACAAAATATTCCATTTCGCATTTGTTGCTTAGCAACTTGCCTAGCAGCCGATACAAAAATGAAATTCTGTACAAAATGTGCTTGTTTATGATTGAAGGTACATGAGCATGAACATTTATCGAGATTATCAAAGGTAATACCACGAGTGCTCCAAATTTTATCGATATTTTTTTATTTTTCACGAAAGCTTGTTTATTTGGCAAGAATATGAAAACAAACCGATTGATAAAATCACGAGTCCGTTAGGACGAGGGATTTTGTCTAAATTCGGTTTGTTTGAATGTTTTTGCCTCAAATAAACAAGTTTGAGTGATGAAAATAAAAAATTATGTGATAAAATTTGAAGAGCGAGTTGTATTTGGGAAGATTATTTTTTTCATAAATTTAAAATTTTGTATTACCTGAATGTTTAATATTCTCTTAGGTGATGGCACTCAATAGCTACCCATAGACGAAACGATCTGGTCGGCCGACGGTGTCGACCGACCAGATCTGATATACCAAGACCGCCGACTTGGTCTGTGAGCGATCTGATTTGTCGTGTCTACACACGACCATACTTAGTCCGCGAATTGTCAAAGGATCGGATCCTGCACATACGCTGTCTTCAAGTTAGTTGGTAGATATTTGAAAATTCGACATACTGGGTCGTGCGACTCCGTATTTTAAGCTGGTCTAAAATACCTCGTCAGTCGGTGTAATCTTTTTTGTACAAAATGGACAAAAAAATTGCTCTCATGGGTTTAGGTATTTTAAAAATCTGTCAAAAGGATAATAGAAGAAAGAAAAGAACAAAATGATCCACTTCTATTAGCATTCGATCTCAATTTTTTTACGTTCTCTCCGAAAAGCATTTCTCATATTTTGGATCTTTGTTTTCACATCTTTCACAGTTACATCATTATAATGTTTGCTTTTTAAAAATTGTATCAAATCTTCGTATGCTTCTCTTTTTAAATTCTTATTTATGTAATCAGGATCTTTAATTTTCCACAAACATGGCCTTTCCCTCTATATAATTCTATAAACTCTGTTACTATTTCTTTTGTCCACTCCATTGCACTCCAAAATTCAAACCAACAGACGAGCTCAACGACTGGATCCTTTCGTTAGTTGCAAGTACAAAATTTGACTTGTTACGACTTGATCCTTCACCGATGACGTATTTCACCGACCAGATCCGTCGTTCAGCACTAACGTGCGTTCCCAATATGCCAAATTAAACAGACACTGTCTGTCACATACCATGTCGCGCAAAATATCGTTTCGTGTATGGGAGCCTAATCGGTTTGTGTTCATTTTTCAATAAACTTCGAAGCACTTTTAGTTGTCAATAATGACAAATTCAAAGTAAAATTTTGACGTTTCGATGTAAACAAGGTTTTATCGATGAGGAAGCAGAATTGTCAGTATAATACCGAATGATTGGCTAGAATAATGTATTGCTATTGGTTAAAACCACCAAAATGTCAGATTTTGACAAGTGAAAAAAATAATCGTAGAAAAATACTGACATAGTACATTCAATAGCCTTCTTGGTGTGCGTCATTGTTTGTGATATATATCCGGGTTTTGGGTATGTCGTTTATTTTATTTGCTATTTTGACATATAGTTATCATTAAATTTGATAAATGAAGTCATCAGGATCGTATTCAGTAACATTAGAAAAGGCTATGGAATTAATAATTACCAGCTTCTTTTTCCAACTGAAAATACTTTAGAATTTTCAAAATGCTGATGTTTTTCCGTGTATCTAGGCATTTATATTCACTTTTCATAAATAATAATTGACCGTGAACATCAAAGTACAGATCTGACGAGAACTGTCAGTGGGACAGTGGAAAAAGACGTAAGACACATTGCAAATACCAAAGGTACATCTGCATCCCATTTTGAAAGATATAATTTCTTTCGATTGATAGGTCGCGCTTGTGCGTAATCTAAACATCAACTAATTAAATTTTTCAAGACAAAGATTAGGGTTAACGTTTGAAAAGTAGTAGTGTGAAATGTTCATTTAAATATTCTACTTTTTTGGGCAGAATTATTGTTAAGACGGTAAAACTATTACGAAGAACTCTTTTAATGGAATGATTATGATTTTTTATGAATATATTCAATGTACGCGTGTATTGTTCTTTTCCTTAAAAATATTCTAAATTGTTTGTTTCTGTAGTATTTGATTGACTGATTCGTTGCCAATCTTGATAAAACAAAGAGTCAAAGTTAGAAGATATTCGCTTTAACTACTAATTGATATATAATCTTGTTCTCGGATTGTATGCCAAATTATTTGTTTTATTTTATTTCGTATGAAGTATATTTTATAGTAGGGACAACACAAACTATACGGTTTGGATGAAAATGTTGAAGACCGTGTTCAATTCCGTGACTCCAACTTATTTTTCTTATTACCTGCAAAACAAATAGAAATTTCATTCTATTTTCACTTGTTAGATTGATTAATTACAGGACAATGCTTCTTATTTTTCAATAAAAATAGCAATTAATCAACTTCGGTCGTGAAAACGATTGGAAAAAATCGAATGTTCTTGATTTGAGGAGTGAGTTTCAATTTTCTAGACCGTTCCTACCAATGCCATGTAGCACTTTGAATACCTCTGCGGGAAATCTTCAATTGACAATGTTTCCGAAAATAAAAAAGTATATTTTTTTATTCAGAATTACTTCTTTGGTATATTGTTATCCATGTTTAATTTACATAACTAATAATCCCAATCTCTCTGAAAATTTTGTTTGACACTTAAACCTATCAAAACTTCAATCGACCAATTAATAGAGGACGATACTCTCCAAAATATTTATTTGTATAGAAATTATCTTACCGAATATACCTCGATCATTGATAAATTTAAATAATTTTGCCATAACATTCCTCAAGCACTCGACACTGCTCCATTGTAATTATTACAAGCGCTCCACTACAGTGCTGGGTCGACGACCGATATTCCCAAGTTATTTTTCATTAAAAAAATATTCTCTTCATTTCGGGCCAGAGTTAACGGAGTGTTATTATTTATCAAATCAATTTTGGCAATCATAAATAATCTCTAACAGATTAACATAATAATAATACACATTGGATTAAAACTTTCTTACAGCTTGATACAAGTTTTGGAGATTTGAAACGATTAAAACTCTTAAACTTGGGGTTGAAGTTATTTATTCGACAGAAAAGAGTGTAACAATATATTTATGATACAATATGTAATTCTTGTCAGTTCTTTAGTGAAACCATAGTTTAATAGAACTACCGCAGAATCCAGGTTTAACGTAATAATGGAAAACAAAATGAGATCATCCAATAACTCGCTAGGTATAGATAGGGTTGTGGAGTTTATTCTAAGAATTTTTTGTAATTACCCGCGGTTCGATGTTATAGGTGTACAGGGTATTGGGGTACAGGGTACTTGCGTTTGGTGCTTACCTTCCTTCGGTTTGATGTCACCTATTGGGATACAGGATACTTGCGTTTTTAGGTTTCCTTGCTACGGCTATTTAAAAATTTATATACAGGAGTATGTCAATCATTTAGTATGGATCTTCATCAAGTGGAAGCCTCATCTATTTAATTTTTGGAAATATTCTCAAGTGGCTGTCAACTTTGTTATTTAAAATGGAAAATACATTTTTTCTCAATTTTTGAAATCACCTTGAAATTCTGCATGAAAAACTATCAATATACTATGTATCTAAGCTCAACCATTTTCGAAATATTTGAGGTTTTTGGAATACATGCATTTACTTACATTAATAGCTCATATATTGCTCATTCACCATCCTATAAAATTGAACTTTCATACAGAAGTCAAAGGAACATCCCTTTTGCATTGAATGAAATGGCAAATGCGATAATTTATTTAGAGTGCGATTATGTATGCTCCAAATATTCACATTTCCAATTTTCGGAAAGTCAACAGTTTGAAAAAAAAATCGTTCTCTTTTTTATTATCCTAAACCCGGGTTTTATTCCCGTTCGATCCGTATAAGCAATTCCTTAACCTTAAGCTGCACCTTTCTGAGTTATTTCCAGATTTATCATAATTTGTGAATGTTTTGTTACATAAATAATAATTAGGCAATTAGGCCATGAAAATTGAA